>CABFPE010000301.1:634671-656240 GCA_900660155.1 Hofstenia miamia
TATTTTTTGGCTTATTAACTTTATGTTGTTAAAAGTTGTGAAAATATGATGTTCAATGAATTACTGTACTTTTATAAGATAAAAATTGAAAATAAATCAGAAAGACTTATTACAAAAGTATTTCTTTTATTGATGTTAAGTTTTAAAGTACATTTAAATTCATTTTTACAATTCAGAATATTAAATGAATCCTTTATTTCTGTGAAAATCTACAGTTAATAAATCTATACGGATTTTTGTATGCATAATTCGGATATTTGTGTGCACTCATTGGATAATATATGCACAATTCGGATAATTGTGTGCATACTTTGGATTTTTGTTTGAACTGATCGGATATTCGACCGCACCATTCGGATAATTGAGTGCACATATCGGATATTTGGGTGGGAAATACTGTAGTAGGTGATATATATAAAGCTAATTTGCAAATTGAATGAAAAAATCCAATTTGTTATCAGAAGTTGATGATATAATGCGGCGATTGTCATCCCTAAATCTTATATCAGTGCCAATTCCCTGGAGACTTGCAATTTTCGAACATTTTGAGAATAGATCAATGAAGGAAATTGTGTCATTGGAAATATTCTTTGTTTTCTGACAAATGGCCAACCCTGCTGCTGTTTTTTCAGAAAACACCTTTAGATCAAGACAAGCATGTGTTTCTGCAAACTTCTCGTGAAATGCATGAAAAAGTTAAATCAGATAATCTGATGAGTTCATCTGGATCTGAACGGTAAAGTGCCGAACATGTGCAAATTCAGCCTTGAGCAACGGCCCCTGGTTGTCATTAGAAATATGGAAATCTATTTGTTGTGTAGCTTCGGTTTTCTAGTTTGTCCAAACACTTTTGATCAAATGTACAGTATCTACAAACAGATATAAAGGCAAAGTCTCGTCGACTGGTGATCTAGCTTTCCATGGCGTTTCAGATGAAGGATTGAATAGCTTAGAAAAGAGTTGATGTACGCGATAGTTATCAGTGATAAATGCAATGACAACACCTGAAGCCTGAAAAATTGTTGGTATGAGGTCTTTTATAATAAAAAATTGGAATGCCACATCAAGATTAGCTACTGGAATCATGCGAGCCATTAAGCGATTACTAGAAAAGCATGTTTTAATTATTACACACACTAATGAAATGGCTAGGCCATAAAACTTTCCGCCAAGATAGTGAACACCACGTGAAATATGAATTTCGTCCACAATCAAAACGCAAGCTTTTGATCTCTGATAAAGTTGAAAAAACTTTGCTATGTAAATATCATCTGTTTTATGAACTAGTGTCGCAGAGACCCTTTGAAGAGTTCTAATACTTGGTAGAAACAAAAATTCATGGAGAGAGGAATAAACTGATCTTGACTTTGAATATATTTTAAAAGCCAGTATGAAATCATTCTTTGAATAATATTTTCTCTTACAAACTTGCGATAAGAAGTACAATGTAATTCAATTTGGCGCAGAATTAATTTTGATCTATAGTCATCAAATGTTAAAGAACACTTATCAAATATAGTTCTGATTACTTCATCTACCTGACTCCAAAATGTCAATACGGATGGAACAGAATTGATTTTTACTGAGTTAATTCCTTTTAAGAGACGATAGGTCACAATCCCTGTATCTGAGAAAAAAAGGCAAAATCCAGTCTTGTATTGGCCCATCGCAGTTTCGAGAAAAGAAAATAATTTTTCCCGGTTGCTTATCGCAGAAGTCATATCAATTATCACATAGATGTAAATAACGTTCTTTTATTGAAGCAAATAGTTCCTCTATAGTCTAGAATCTTGAATAGAATCTTGTTGCAAGAATTGTCCCAATTTATCGGGAATAGTATTGCGTACATCAGCTGACATTCTATTTGTGCATCTTTTACCTGGAAGTGGCCTTGGCACAACAGATGAAGGAGCATCTCTGAATACAGATGGGGGTACAGTAGGTACAGAAAATCTTCCTTCCACTTTCTAAGAGGGAAAACACATTTACAAAATAGCAAGAAAACTAAATATTTGAGAGTTTTTGACGTTTACAAAGTCATATCCACTGGTAAAATAACCAACACAGCATTTTCGAGGTATATTGAATGTTGCTAAGATAAATGCAATTGCAGCTTAATATTTCAATTTATTTCCGTGGGAAAATAAAAAAAATGAAAATTATATTTCTGCTCAACTTCCCAATTTCATTTTAATCATTTTCATACATTTCAAATGCCATTAATGTTATATTAGTAACTAATTCTAAATGTAACGTATGTAATGATATAATAAGAAAATTTAAAGAATTTTCTTGGCGGTAGTTTTATGCAAAACTTTGTATTTATATCTAAATGACTGGGTATTCGCAAATTTTTCGTGATGTAGTTTGTCAACATAATAAGTATATTATTTGATGTTAAGTACAGTTTTTCTGATTACAGTATAATTTTTTACTATAAATCATGTTCAATATTAACCAGCCTTCAATAATTTTTAATCACGCGTTGTCGAGGCCTGGTGTAGAGGTCGCCTTGATATATATATATATATATATAAAATTTTACGTTTACTAACCATTCATACAGATAAATAAATAAATAAATAAATATATATATATATATAAATATATATATATATATATTAGTAAACGTAATATTTGTGATGCAATGATTCAAGTTAAATTATGCTTAGAATCAGGATGTCGAAATGTGTATACATTCTTTGTGTGGTTGTTCTGCCAAAAGTGATCGCGCAACGAATATACAGGACGTAGAGGAGAACAGCTTGGTTAATGGCTTAGCACCCTATGACAATTGCATTAGTTTGGTAGATAACTGTGATTCATTGGAAGATACCAGGGTGTAAGCAGATACTGTAAATTTGTACAATAATTTTTTTAATCTTTGTAAATTATTTTTTGTATTAATAATGCTTAATTTACTTTCAAGTAAGCACTATATCGCAAGCAGTAAATGTATTATGGTTTAATGCTGGCAAATTTTGCTTCTGCTAATACAAGTACTACTAACATAGGTAAGACAATCTTTAGTATGTGTGGAAAAATCTAGTATTTAGGAGTAAGGAAAATCAGTATTTTGAGAATAGTACAATAAATCAATTAGAACAATGTTTGAATGAAAGTGGATCTCTCTGAAGTATTAACTGTTTTAAAATCTCACACTTATTATTTATGATAATGCAGGTAAATTTCAAAGTAACCATAAATAAGGTGAATTTTATCACCCCTGCGTTTTCGTTTCACTTTCACAAGGAATTTTAATACAAAATTTGAAATGTTCACATAAGAATTGAAAATATTTTTAAGTCCTCATGTGATTAGGTAAATACAAATGCTATATTTTTTTGAAAGCTTAGTGTTATATTTGTTTTAAGCCTTAAATGCATCACGTAGAAATTTTTCCTAGTTTATTGCTCATATATATTTCAAAGTTTTCTTTGTCATACATGGGCCATTCCAAAGGTGTGACTACTAAAACGAAAGGCTAACCAAACCTAAAAGCAAATCACTAATTTTACTCTTGCTAAACACTTCAAAATGTAATCATAAAGTGTCAACTTAAAAAGTTGGTTGCCATGGAAACTTCTGAAGTGAGTGTTGTCTATAGTATGCAGAAATAGTCTTCAATTTGCTATCACATTATGGATCTAGAGTTCGTTGTAAAATCTCAAATTAGATTTTACATTTTGCTCTTGAAATTTTTCATTGGCCAATTTTCAGTTTCTGACAGTGAGCAGTGTGAAAAACAGACAGATCAAACTAAATTCATGAATTATTTGTCAATTTCATATTTTTTTTCAAAATTTTTGCTTTTCGCATTTCTGTTGCAATTGGTATTAGTCTTGGCAAAAGTTGACCAACTAATTGCATAAATCACAAAGCTTTAAAAATTTTACTCTTTTTGGTGGGCATTGTCATTGAAAATTGAGGCAGGTCAAGTTTAATAAGTTTGATTAATTGCAAAGAATGGTCTGTTTTTTATTGAATGGATACAACGCATCCTTGCATGAAGGATCAATTTATTATATGTTAATTTTATTTCATTTATTAATGTTTATTCAGAAGAACAAGTCGACTACAGACAGTTTTCAAATTTACATAACAATCAGCTTAACTAGTTATATTTATAAATTATTGTTACGGGTGTTTAAAGGACTCAACAAAAATCGTTTCTGGATAAGAAATTTTCTGTGGATCATTGGATCCGATCCTGTTTTTTGAATGATCGGAGAGAATGTCCTTTGAATAATCAATGTCTGCATTGATGTTTTATTGGGTTGGTAACAAAGTTCTAGAAAATTCTTAAATTTCAACAAAAAATTTCTTCATTACCAAATATATTTAACCCTATTTCAACTAGTTTACTTTATTGTAACAAAGCGCGTTGTCTACATTTTTAAGCAATTTTGTCCATGCCTGTTAAGAAATGTTCAAAACCTTTTGCATGGCCACAACTATGGAAGTTGGTCCATGAGTTGTCAGTATTTGTGCTAAATTTGGTCTTGTGCCTGAAGTAAATGAAAATAAGCTTTTTCAATTGAAATCCCATTTTTTGTAAAAATATTGATATGGGAATAACAACTACCCTGAAATATTTCGTATTCTGAAAAAAACTGTGTGAGTCTCGCAAAGTCAGATCCACGTCACGAATTTAAGTCCTAAGAGAAAAAGGATCCAATTCTCTATCTTGTGAAGATTCCGATTTTAAATAACTTTATTAGTTATGAGTTACAAGCGTTTAAATTTATTTGAGAAAACCATCAGAGATATTGAAAAAATGCCAGTAGAATTAGCAGGGTTTACGTGTTACGTGGGATGGGATGAGACAAGGAAAGCTGCCCACTCATTCCCAAATGGCCTTTCTGAATGTATGTTTAAGCAGGGTCGCCTGGAAAAAGCACCTGCCTTGCTTTTCAACATCATTTTTTTTCAGAATATTTTGGCACCTTTGCATCAAATGGTCTTATTATCAGCCTAAAAAAATATTTGGAGAAATTCACATTCATCTATTTATCCTATCTTTAGCAATTAAGATAATGTGCTATAAATTCAATATAGTTATCTAACTGGGTTTTAGTGGGATGTGGGATGTTCCATTTGAGTGGGATGGGATAGGACAAGTCTAACGTGGGATTGGATGAGAATGGGACAGAAAAAGCTGTCCATCATGGTCCGCAACTTTCTGTCAGCATTCACGCAAGCAAAGTATTACCCAGAATTCCGAAGGTTTATAATTAGAATTTATTTAATTGAAAATTCAATATATCACTCGTATTTATTTACGTTTGAAATTGATGAATTCTGTTTTTATTTTAGCAGCAGAGAAGAAATAAGAGTAAATTCGGCCCACCTAATAATCCAGGAATTATTCTCTTTAAATTTTTGGGTATGAAATTAGAGAGCGAATCAAATTGTAAATTTCGATATTTGCGAGGCTTTCTCACAAATTTTACTATTACTTATTTAATGTTGTTTTGCGGCTTTTCAAAAATTTATTCCCACCGTAAATTTTTTAATTTAAAAAAATGGGTATATATTTCAAGCAGGATTTACTCTGTAAAACCATCTATGAAGATTTACTCATTTAAGTCGAGCAAATTCACTTTGTTTTAATAATCCCGCAACACTTAAGTGAACAAATCTTTCTTGTTTAGTGGTGTGATATTAAAATGATTCCAAAATATCTTGGAATATTTGCTCACAAAAGACCAATTGGCATTTACAGGCAATTCACATCTAAGGGAAACTCAGGAGGATAGAGCAACTGCTGCAGATTTCCATTAACACTCCATGATGAAGAAAAACCCCACTTGACTGTGCGCTTGAAACTTTTGTATGCTTTAGACATAAATTTTAAGATTTGAATTTTATTGTAAATTTGCTAAATTTAATCCTTTCTTATATTGAATTATTTTTGAAAGATTTGGAGAGAAATTAATTTCTCAATAGACAACATACTGTCCCAGAAAACAAGGCATTGACGTATATCGTAAATTCTTATTTTTTATAGATTTTATTTCGTATATTGTTTTCGTAAATTGATTTTTTCGTATAACATTTTGTATATTTGTAATAAACGTTGAGAGATAATCTTTTTCATATAAATTGCCATTTTTGCCCCATATATTTTAAAGTTTCTTGCCAGGTGTTGAAGAGCAACCAATTACCTGTTAAAATCCTCTTGCGTTAGCCTACACTTCACACAGTCTCGCGCACTGATCTTCAAAGTAAGCTACCTGTTTCAGCTTTTTATTATTTAGTTGACTTCGTATATATACGATATTCTTCTTAAGGTATATTCACGTACTTGCATTTTTAAAACAAAATCGTACATTTGTATATTATTTCGTATATTCCTATATATACGTAAATGCCCTGCCAGAAAATTACTATCAAGAAATTGATGATGTGGTAGCATCATTTACTAATTATTCAAAAACAGATTAGAAATAGTTACACTTAAAGTGCAAAGCATTAACAATTTTATGTGGTTATATATAATAAATTCTAAGAATTTTGAAATTTTATGAAAAGCTTTCGAATAGTGTTCTTTGTTTTTAAATAATTTCGGAAACATTATATTGATAGAATTTTGGAAATTTGAAAATCAGTACCACAGATATTTTAGAAATATGTCACTTTGAAAGTAACATGAGCTTGCGAGTTTATTTGGCACATTCTTTGCTGATTATTAGTAGTAATATGCGTATATTTTCCTCCCTTTTTGGTCTACCGCTAGTACTGCAGCTCATGATTTTACCATCACTAGTTCCTTGCAATCATCAATCCCCTCTCATGCTGGAATTGCTCCTGGTCACGGTCTCGAAGTTGCATATGATCCTAAAATGACAAAGCACACCACAGTTTCTCTTGCATCATAAATTCAGTTTACCCTTTTGTCTGCTGAATATCTTCGAAGTTGGTCTGTTCTTGCCATCAAACGCATTCAAAGAACAGATTCAATGGCTCCATCTCGGACTGCGAACAATGCACACAAGTTCGTCATTTTTAGTAACCATTTGCAATCATTCAACGGAGTAACAACCTCCTTGTACCTTCGCGCTATTGCAGTGCTTAAGTAAACTGTTTAAGTGAACCATGATTCATAATTTTATTTTTTGTTGTAATATTGATTGTTTATCTTTCGTACTTTTTTTTATATAGTTGATTTCATATGATAATGTTTGTAAACTAATTTATACATATAATTTTATTCATTGCAAACTTGATTTTGTAGAATTTTGATCACTTTGAAATTAAATTTTAGTAAGTCTTAAGAAATATGTATGCTGTGTAGTATCAACTATCAATCAATTATCAAGACTAAAATTCACAGCTAAGAAAACTTTTTCAAAAAAAGTCTTGTTTTAAAGAAGTACTATAGGTCTGTTTGGAAAGTTTTTGACAGTATATCACCTATTTAATTTATTGGGAAAACTATTGTCATAACCATCTTCACCAAGTGGCTGTGAGCTGTACTATTTGGCCAATGTCTCTCGTTGTAAAGTGTTTGTTATCAGCAGCAACTTTTGGATTTCATCTGCAATGTCGAGGCTTGAGCGTCCTGATCTCTCCTTGTCATTTGTATCAAAATTACCACCTGCAAAGCTGTTCATCTATCGTTTAACTGAATTGAGACTAATAGTGCCTTTTCCAAGCGTGTTATTGATTTCAAACTCACAAGCAGCTGGAGAAAGACCACGCATCCAACAGTAATAAATTATTGTACGAATTTTGTCTTTAGAGAGATCCATGCAAAAAACAGTCAAGTAAAAGAAATTGTCACGGGTTATGTTTTTAATCATTCATATATCTATAGAGAATATTTAACGAAAGTTTCAGATCTCTATCAATTTTAGTTACCGAAAAAGTAAAAAAGTATAAGGTCAAAAACTTTCCGAACAGACATATACTAGGTGCTATTTAAAATATGATTCTGTATCTTTTAAGCAGTAAATCATTAGAATAAATTTGTAATGTCGGTGTTGTGTTATAAAAATTATCTTAAAACAAATAAGAAGCAATCGTTTTTAAACCAGAATATATTTGGCAGAGGAATTTGTGGTGTTAGAATAACAGATCGTGGCGCAATATGGGCCTTAGTTGGAACCGGCCGGAAAATTTAAGGGAAGGCTTCTAGCTGGCAAAACAACAGCTAAATGCATATAAATTTGCATTATATATATATATATTTATATATGTATATATACATATATATATATATATATATATATATTCATGTTAGCTTGATGTTAGGAGAGACCGGTTTCGATTTTAAATCATCTTCAGTATAACAACAATATATTTACAATGACTACACTTTATAAATTAATATTGCATGCACTTCTAAAATAAATTTAATGTTAACATGCTTTGTTATACATTTAATAGTTGATCTTCTTTAGTTTCATTAATTATAATTGCTTCACCGATTTTTGGATAGTTTGATTCTAGTAGTATATAGAAATTATCTTCTCTTACAGTACGTTTATGTAAATATATTTCTGATCTTAGGTGCCAATTTAGATGTTTCTGGTTCCTAGATGTCTTTTATTTTCTACGATATGCTTTTTTACAATCATCACATTGGTATTTATATATTAAGGAAGAAGCTAAATTTTTCAGAACTGGGTCTTTGATTTTAATGATGTTAGATGTCTTAAATTATGTAAATGTTGGTATTATCTTTGTCTGATTTAGTTTGGTAATCAGTATTATAACTTTTTTCTTTACTTTAACGACTTGGTTACTGCAATAGGGCAGTTTTAAATATATACTAGTCTTAGTTTCATCAGTGGTATTTTTTATTTGATCTTTAGATGGATTATTACTTAAAAACATGTCATTCGAGAACTTCTTGATAATGTTGTGTGGCTAACCCTTTTTCTCTAATGTTTGAAACATTGTTTCAGTGGCATCTGATAATTTGATGATGTTGCTTTTATCGTGTTAGTTTTGTACCCTTTACTACAATAAGAGCTGTATGGAATATAGAGTCCCGAATTTGTTGACTTGATGTGTTAATTGGTTTCATAATAGTTATTCAATTATGTATGCACACATTAAGAAAATTTAATTTGTTGTTGATTTCAGTTCCATGTATATTTGATTTCTGGTAAAACGTCATTTAGGTAATTTAAAATTTTTTTTAGCTCTTTTTGGTTATCAAAAAATTGAAATTATATCATCCACATATCTTACACAGGATTAAAACCATGTCGTCTAGATAGACTGCCAAAAATTTTTAAAGATCGTGAAAATCCCCCAATGAGACAAATTTCATCTACCACAATCTTCCAAAATTCAAATATCAATCATTATGGTTTAAATTTAACCTCATTAATAATAAATATGTAAATAAATAAATATACAAATTTAAAAATTGTTCGCTAAGCACAAACATAATTACTTTTCTAGTAGTCAAACATTTGCGTTCGAATGTGCTTGCAAACGAAAATCTTTCATATTTATTTTTTATTGTCCTTCAGTATTAAAAAAATACAAAGGCTTAAGCTTCTATATTTTAGTGAAGCTTCCTAAATATTTAGGCGTAAATCCGGTAGTTGGTTCCATAAAGAGCTGAAGCAAAATTACCCAATCAAAAACAGTAACTCTATTTATAGCCAAAGTTAATGAGACATTCCAAAGATATAAATTTAGGTATTATTCTAATTGCAATATTATAACTTGCTGAAACAACAAAATTTCCTGAACCTTTAAATTTTCATACGATGTTGTTCCCAAAGAAGTAAAATATTTTTTGCTTATCAGATAAAACAAGAAATATTTTTCCAATTTTGGACTATAAGCGGCCAGTTTTCTCGGCCTTTCTTGAAATTTCCAAGCAGCCCAAGGCCGGTAAACTACCAGCGCGGCCCAATTGGCAAGTGCGTGAACTACACTGGATGCAACACGGATATCAAGTTTAGGACATCACACACATAAATTGCCAATGCGATTGGACAGCAACTATTGTCTAATTATTACGTACGTTACCACTTACGCTCATTGGTTAGTAATGATCTACATTTGAAACAGTGTCGCATGCATGCATAATGAAAGGTGAACAGTAATGGAATGTGCTACAGGAAAATAAATTCCTTCGATGATTTGTACTAAATGTATCTTAGGCGGATCTTTTTATTTTGAACTCGACCTTGTCTTTTGATGACATATCCAATAATATGTCAGAATGTATCATGCACCAATATTCCTAATTATTTTATTATTTAACGTTTCTATATGATTTTCACAAATCTGAACTCAGATATGAGGCCGGTCGACCATCTGCCATATAAAATTTTAAATTCAAATATTGAATTTGTCAAATTTGATAATCACTCGGTTAGTTCCATTAATCGCCAAATTCCTTAAAACCAATAAACTTTCTAATAAATCATTTACAGTTATTTAGAGGACATAATATATTCTGCGCATTTCTTATTCTATGATGTAATTCACAAACTAGGAAAATATTAATTATGGTTATTTTCGTATTAGATAGTAATATCATTTGATGGAGTCTTAAATTTATATCAATTTATGTGGAAAATGTTTAATTGATATATTAGATAAAGTTAAGCTTTTACAAATACAATTAATGGGTTTGAATAACATTCAGTGGATAAAGACACGTAACATATTAAATGACACCAAAATACACCGTCATATCACTACTTCAATATAAACTTTTGAATTAACTTAAGGAATATTTGAATGGTTAATTAGGAATTTCCCAATAATTAGTTTTGTTTTTTATGGGCAAAAAAACAGAATAGAAATAGTAAAGGATGTAAACACGTGTAAAACATAAAAATGTCATCATCAATTAGAAAGATTAGGCGAACTGTTTGAGGAAGCTCAGAATTCGAATACCAAGAAGAGCCCACTCTCTTTCCTTCATAAGAAGAAAGTATGCGGTTGAATGCAGGATCGCTATCACCCACGTAGTACGCAGTAAAAAGACTAGCACAAATCAGGGGAAAGGAAAAAACTGCAAATAAGATGAAGTCTAAGAAGAAATGTTGAGATTTGATGAGGCATTTTTTAGAGCATTTGGGTTGGTGCACATCTTTTTTGTACGATTTGCATATTTTGATGTAGAAGTTAACTACGCAAATAGCTGGGAGGACATACAAAATTATGACGTCAATCATCAAATTGAGTCTCCATTTAGTTATTGAATAGATGGGATGATAAATTTTCATTTCACTGTTGGGTACGTAATCAATATTGTGTTTCAACATTCCATATGTGCATTGAAAATCAAAACTATGCACAAAAACTGGAAGTTGCTCTTCCCAAAAATTGAATTCACTGTTTAGTGATACATACGTGCCAAACAATGCTATCATAGTATTTGCAATTGTAATGGTAACGAGCTTTACTCGAATGGTATTGTCTGAGTTGCCTCTTTGAGAAATTACCCAACGTTCTATCATGACCAGAATGAGAAAAATTGAGGAAGAATACATATGCATGCATTTGAATAGGTTCAAAAACCTACAAACACGCAATGGTCCTCCAACAATGTCCTTCATTTCAAATCCCTCTAAGCTTAAGTAGTGAGGAATATGACCAGCATTCCCAATTAATTGTTCTTGGAAAAATGACTTTCCAATCTTCACTAATAAACGAGCAACAATGTACAAAATCTGATAAACACTTTGGTTCACTGTAAACAGCAATTCAGAAGTATTTTCAAATTTTTTTGTGTTGAAAAGAAAAATTAACAGAAGATTAGCAGGCAAACCAATGAACGTAGAAACAACTGATGAAGCCATTTCTAAGAATTTAATGAAATAACTAAGATATGGGTTGACGTAAAGTCCTTCATTCACTACTTCATCCATTGTACGTATAAAGTCATTACTTTTAATTATAGGGCATCTTAAAATTGCGTCAACTACTAATGTGTTCAAAGTGGAGCTTAGAACCATTTTTGATATCTTACCATATTGTATACTGAACTGAAGATATGGATCATTCTGCCATTTTTCAATGAGAGTTTCATTGATTGATGGATCAAATAGAAAATATTCGCAAAATTCTAGACGATCGTCTGCATTGGCTTCCAAAACAGCAGGAGCTAAATAACTACAATGAGAAGTTCATATAGACACAGCTTATACAATATTTTAGGCTTAAAATAATTTCTAGTATTTGTAATATCATTCTATGACAAACTTAAATTATTTTTTTATTCAGAGAGACTCAGCTAGACTATAAATACTTACAGAAATTTTTTGAAAGGTAGATGATATGCAAACATCTTTTATCATTACTATAAACTAAGTTTATTTAAAGGGGGCTGGATGATATGGGAATTTGCCTTTTATACAGATGCACAGCTTCTTTTGCACTGCATTTGCTCTATGGCCATTAAAATCTTAAAAAATCTACTTTAGAAATTAAAGCTTAAGATCAAAATAACTGGGTCGACAGTGATATCATTATGCTTAGTACACTGAATCTTGACTTTACTGAGTTGGCCATTATAGTAGGGCAACCAAAAAGTAAACTATAATTTCTAAAATGTGACCTAATTCCGTGAAAAGTGCATTTATATAGCAAAATACATACACTTTCTTATTCAATTGTAAAAATATAAGTATTGTGCTAAGTAAGCAACAAATATTTTAATGTTCTCAGGACAAATAGCCAATTTTTGGCAGACACTTTCTAGAGGGCCACAACTAAAATTGGATAAAATTTTGCAGCTGTTCATCTATCAATAAGAAACTTTTCATCCACTTTTCCGATCGAATTAGGCTAATCTTGGGCCTTAAAACCCAAATATGATTAATTTCCAAATATGTAACAACTACAACCAACTCTTTCTCTAAAACAAATTGAAGTTTATTGTTGCACAATAAAACAAACAACCAGTGATATTGCATATCTGAAATGTGTTGAGAGTAAGTCTCCAACAATGCAGCTTAAAATATCAAAAAGCGACCATATAGCATTTTGGATGCCCTAGTCATTAATAAATACGGTTTACATTGAATAATATTGTTCTCTTTTTATTTCTGCCTGTGCAGCAACATTTTCTTTTTCTAACTAAGATTTTTTCGTTTCAATCACCTTCTGCAGAAGTAATGTTATTTTAAGTCATATTTCTGCAATGCCAATTGGCAAAAGACATTAGAAATAAAATAAATTTTTACTTCTTGGGATATTTCTAATGATAAAATGAGCAAAATTTGGCTTCAATCGTTCTACATAAAATGTCAGTTAATAGGACTGTGATATTCTGAATTTAGAAAGAATAATCTTTTTCATCTCTGCTATATATAAAACAAGCACACAAGTTCCGGTTCTACGAGACCAGGATTTTCTTTCTCCCATTGTTCTTAGTTCCTATCGGACATTAATTACTATTAATTAATAGTAGATAAATCCTTGCATCATCAATTGATGATCCCTGCCAACTTTCTGTTCAACATTATCTGATTGCATCCGTTATTTAAATGTTAAATATTCAAAATTCACTGTGCCTTTTGAAGATGAATTATTAAAAGATTTTTGTTTGATTTAATTCCCCTTTAGTTGCTGAAGCTTCCTATCAGATATAAATTTTTTAGCAGTTTTCTTAAATCTGATCATTTGAAAAATTTGACTTCATAAAGATTGTGATGCAGACTTCTCCTCTCTGCATAAATATTCTTCAATAATTTAGGATGTATATTAATTTATATTTAAAATATGCATATTAAACACTCCATGTTTAGCTGTTGCCTATGTGAAAAACGACCAGTTGAATTGAAAGAGTGTATAATGGAATAACATAGAATACAAACCTTGTTCATCAAAGTCCATTTCACAAATAACACCGTCAATTTCATTAGAAACTTTTAATAGAGTAGAGTCTACAGTAGTTGGATCTTGAGTTTCAACACTAAAAAGATTCAAATCCAAACTTCGATCGAAAATTTCAATAGAATCTCTAAAGATGTTAATGTCAGCTCTTTGGTTTTTAGCCACTTCGTAATCAAAGTCAGCACTCTTCGTAATCAGAAACGTTTCACCAGGGATCTCAATCAGACCGTTAGGCCCCCATACTAGAGCACCAGGATATCTATGGAACCCTATGCCAATTAAAATTGGAGTGCCAACTATTTGGAATTTTTCAATTAGCTCATGAAGAGTGGAAACTTCGGTCAAAAGCGATGCTGCTATTTCTTCATTGCAATACAAATCCTGAACATTCGAACCAAGTTGTCCACTCGAGACTTTTGCCAGAATAAAACAAATTTCATTAATTAATATTTTGTCTTCTCCATCGCAACTGAAAAAATCATGTTCCTCACACATTATGTATTGAAATTGTTGATCGCAATCCGCTTGTTGAAGCCGGTACATTTCTGTTGGCGAATAGCTAATCAAAGCAAGACAGTTGAATTCATCAAACGGTGAAAAACGCTGACTGAAGAATATTGAGCGATCTTGTGTTACGTTAAGTGCATTCCACACCGAGAAACTTTTCTCAAAATCACTATCGATTAATAAATCGTCTAAATCATCAGAATTTAATCTTACTTGGAATCCTGACGAAAACAATGACCCAACTTCATAATTGACGAGCTTTGTAGATAAGAACCGGTGAAAATGAAAATCGGAGAGAGGCTTAGAAACTCTTCGGAGTCCATACATTGCGCAAAAGTTTCTAACTTGATCGAAGTACCATCTTTCCTTTGCATAGTATTTGCTAATGACATAAATGCAAGTGTCGTTATATGAAAACGAATTTATAATAATTTCATTTGAAAATTTGATAAGTGTCGGACACGAGGAGTCCACCAAGACTTCTGAATGCAATAAGATTACCAATGATAATATCTTCCTAAACAAAATCACATTTATAATTAAATTTTGAAATTACATTATGCATACGTAGGCCCATATGTTAGGGTGCTTACGGTTACCCGTTTTTGCTTTACAGCACCAGCTCATATTTATAATCGGGCACGAGTAGGCTTTCCATTCTACATTGTGTGTATTTTAAATAAAATTTTCTTCAAAAAGAAATTATAGAATAATTTTGTTGAAAATGCTAATATATAATTTATGAAAACGTATTAATTGGATAATACCAGCACAGGAATTTTCGTGCTCATGTACCGGTAAAATATTTTAGTTACTGCCAAAAATGTGCTTTTAACGGGCAGGACGAAGCAGTAAAAAGTTCTTCCCGCACATTATTACTAAATATGAATTTTATATATCAACTTCGAAATATCATAGAAATGATTTTTTTGAATGCAATTGCTTAAAATTTGCGATTTAGTTATTATGATGTGGTCTCCCATTTTTCAATACGTTCCTGAAGAAATGAACGTTTTAGGATATTCGCTATTAGGAAAGCATATTTATTGGTTCATAAACTTACAGTACTTTGTTCAACGACTCTAATGCAATGTATTAGACGTTTCCAATAATTTTTTAAATATAGGAATAATTTGCTTCGAAATACTAATGGGATGATTCATCAAAACACTTAAACCAAGATTTTGAGGCTGATGTTATAGGCTAATTTAAATAAGCAAAAAGCAAAATATAGGTATTATTTTGCAAACTACTCTGACCTAGAAATTTATTCATTAGATAGTTCCTTTAAAAAACTTTAGTTTGCTATTCAAATTTATACTGATCTGAATAGTACTTGACTATTTAAGCACTTCTAAATAGTTACTGCTCATTTCATCAAACACAGATCCATATTTTTCATGTGCATTGTAAAATGGCATTTGTAACAATGACAATTCGAGTCTAATTGAAGATTGCAAAATTGACTAATATATTATTTAGGAAAAATGACTATTTGGGATAAGCAAACCAGTTTGTTAAACAATTGTTAAAGAATGTAATCGAAACCGAAATAGAGAGACCTATCTAAACAATAAATCATTATCAGTCATATGCATTACGACATTATTGACTCATTTAAATCCGAAAAATGTGGCGAAAAATATATTTTTTTATTGTTGCTTTGGTCCCTTATTATCAAAAAATATTGTAAATTTTTTTGAAATAAATATAAAGAGGCACATTTGCTATAAAAAACAATTTGGGGCAACTATAAATATTATTTGAAAGACAAATAATTTGTGGAAATGTATTCAAAATTTTATAAATATGGAGATAAAATTGATGTAAAAATCTAGTCAATATATGTTCATTTTAGCTCAGACTAAACAGCTTTGAAGCACCCCATTCTTTATTCTCCTTAAATGTAATAATAAGTATAAATAACTAAGGATAATTCTTTCCTAATGCAACAAAATAGCTAATTTTTGAGAAAAAATTCGAAAAAAATTTTTAATGTATTCTTCTGTTAGTATTTGTTGATGGAAATTTAATTTTTGTAAAAAAAAATGTTTTGTGAATAATTTAGTGTTGTCTATTCTATGCCAAATCTTTGTTGCCAAAGAGCAAAATTATAGTCATAGTGCCATGCGTACGTACAAATATTAATACATGCATTCAATTATATATATATATATATATATATAAATATATATATATATATATTTATTTATTCAAAACAAGTTAGTGATATTCATGAAAAAGTTCTATAATTATTCTGCTAAATATTGAACCTAAGATACGAAAATAGTTGTGCTCTTGTAGTTTACTGTAGTCTATAAATGTGATGATTTGTATTAAACTTACCTAAACTGCATCTTTAAAAGCAAATGAAAAAGAAATTACTTTGTGTTCGAAGTTCAAGCAATTGCTTTGAAATTTTAAATGTTCAAAGAGTAAATCAATTATCATCTCACACAAAGAATTTAGTTTTAACTTTATTTTAATAAATATTAGAGGCTTTTGGAAAATCTACAAAGTTTTAATAATTGTTGAGGAGCACAGCTCAATGTGATTCTTTATATTTAGTGAAAATAATTCTAAAATTAGAAAATTGGCAAATAGAATAAAAGTGTTATTTGAATCAGAATGGAAAAGTTGCTACATTCTAAGTCGATGTTCAAACAAAACTGAAACAAGAACACTTCGAAGCCGATCGAGTCAGTAATGAAATCATGATTGTCGAACAACTTTTGTCGAACAGTTACGATTGGCGGGTAATATCAATACAATATATTTGTGCGAGCGTTATGAAGGCTGCAAAGTGGTAACTAACATGAGGGTATATTTCTAATTGCTGTGACTTTTTTACTCTCCAAATTAATTATAGACTCGTGTACCTGTTATACTGTAAATATAATATACACTTCTTATGTATGATTATCAGTATTTGTGGATGAATAGAACGTAACGCTGTTTTATCGAGATGATTTATTTCTCTGTTACCATGTCATTACATCAGTAATTAAAACAGCGTTACGTTCTATTCATCCATACATACTGATAATCATACATAAGAAGTGCATATTATATTTACAGCATAACAGGTAAACGAGTCTATAATTAATTTGGAGAGTAAACAAGTCACAATTGCAAAGTTAAAGGATAGAAACATTAATGCAAATGATATACTTTTATTCTCTAGAACAACAATAAACCCGCCCAAATATCCGGTTTGAATGCCCATCGGCTTGGTTACAATTGACGGAATTGCAAAAGCCGCAAAGTGTAGCCATGACAATCTCTAGTTTTTCAAGGAAAACTCAGATACCAAAAAGAAAAAGTGGACGCTTTTTCTTAACAAAAATTGCCAAATTTTGAGATCAGGGTTTTGCCTGAAGAAATTATTCAGGGTTTAGTATAAGCACTTCCTCAATATATCCACCATATAAAATCACTAAATCAAAAAAAAATAAAAATCATTTTGGAAAAATTTTTTTCTACATGAATAGACTTATTTCAGCTTGTCTCTGCTCTAAAATTCAAAGAGTAAGCCTATCATTTTATTCCATATTCAGGTAGATTAAGTCTGGATCTATCGTATGTGGTAATTTTCAAATGTCTGCGAAAAACATTGGCCTTCAGTGGAGCCTCAAATTATTTGAAAAAGTTACTATATGAAAGTCGAAAAAATTAAGGATAAACATGAAAGAGAAGAAGATTCTCTATGCAGTGGTAGTTCTTTACTATTTAATGAGTTAAGATTTTTAATTGAGGCAATCACAAATTGTTGAAAATGTCCGGGTTGTTTAGGGTTAACAAGCAAAATGCAAACTGTTTCAAATCTGTTCTAATCGAGCTTAATCCGGCTTTTCTATCAAAAACTAAATGTTTTTTTGCCTTTTAAAGCAATTTCATTATCATCCAATTAAAATTGTTTAATATTATTTAATATCTGGTACCAGCTTGATTAGTGCCCTTCGACTTCCACTTATGTAAGGGAAAGCTTATTATGTAAACGCAAATTAGCTCGAAATAATTGCTCGTAATAAAGATAAACTCAAAGGAAAACTTATATTGAAAATGGGGCTTTATAATACTATACTCGGTGGTAACAGTAAACTAGCATGCGCGAAATGAAGCAGTGCATCACACTAGTTTCGCTAGTGTTTGAATGAATTACCTCATCATAATCTGAAATTTATTAATTTAATGTCATATTCTAACAGAAATTCCAATTTGGATTTAACCCTATTAAGGTTCTAGTGAAAGGTGGTAAACCGGAACATTAACTTTTACAAATATGTTACTATTATTTCAATGTACGGCATAATTTTTACTGACGTCAGAAATTTGTAGTTATGTATGGATTTCGTTTATGTTTTTAGCGACACTCTTGCACCAGCTATATAGTACCCCAAAATGATTTTTTTCTTACTATGATAAAAAAATATATCTCATAAACATATATAAACTCATTGAAAAACCATAATAAAGATCAACGTCATTGATTGCTTTTGATGATTTTATCGATTTTCCAAAATTTTTATCGAACTTTGCGAATTATTACAACTGGCTTTTCCTATCACTTGAAACCGTGCCTTTAAAATTTCGAGTTACGGACTTGGTTTCATATGCTTTTTAAAAATATAAGTAGAGTGTGTATATTTTACAATATTTTACATGTTTCTAACACCCTATTTCAGAAAATGTGCCTAAAATAAGCACAGTTGGAATTAATTTATAAATGCCAGGCCTAAGGTTTAGTGAACCTGGAAGTGTTTGGGCCTAAGTTTTCGCCCCGTGTCCATTTCTGTTTATACAGGCTTAATAGTAATCCTACAAATGTTAAAAATATTACTGTCACCAAATTTGTAATATTTTTTATACGATTGATGGCGAAAAACAAAACACATTTTTGCAAGTACAGAAAAATATGAGTTTTATGAACGCTGCGGTAGATAACGTGCTCTATCTATACCTTTCTGAGGAGGAGCAGAAGTGACTACGTTTCAAATCATTTAACAATTGTCAGGTAATTGTACGTTGATAACTGAGGAAGCAATTTGATATTGTTTACAATTAAATTAAATGTCAAATTTTTCTCATGGCTTTCCAAATGCTGGATTCATTATTGGTGGAGATTTTAATGGCCTGAACGTCTCTTTTTTAATTAAAACGAGAGTTCCAACTTAAGCAAGTGGTCAATTTTCCAACCCTTAGAATGAAAATCCTGGATAAAATTTTTACCAATCGCGAGTATTTTATGGGTCGCCATTATCCAATCTTGGAGGATGCCTTTATTTGTGTGTGGGATGTTTCAGCAATAAAACTATGGCTAATCCCAAATTCGCCACTTGAACGAGGCGAATAAGGACTTCTGCAAACATGAATTATTTTAGTGGTCTATTCGTAGATACAGTTTGGGACAGAGTTGGAAGTTGGCCGATCTTTTAGGCCCAATTATTCGGCCCAACCCCGGACCGGCCCAAATTATATTTCTTTTACGCCATTGATAGTGTCTTTTGCCTCATAGAGGCCCAGAATCACTATACTATTAATTTGATTAGATAACTTGCAAAATCTATTGATTAATAGGTGATAGGTGTAGATCCGTCAACAATACTAATTCAATTCTGTTGAAACTCAAATTGCATTGTTAACCTTAGTGCAATAAACTTGTCGTACAAGGCCGTAGGTTTGGAGGATAGGGAGTTCAACCCTTCCTGGCGCAGATGTTACTCTCTCCTGTAAATGATTGCATTTAATTCCAAATAGTATTGAATGTGCATTTTCATAAATGTTACCTATGAAACAAAAATTTTATAAATTGTTTTTAAATTGCGCAGAGATTTATCTTAAATTGCTTAGAAAATTTTAACTCTTTGTTGGTTTCTTCTAAAAATTGTTAAACACTTTCATCTCACAAAATGATAAAATTTCAAAATCAGATTGCACAATGTAAATGAGGTGTGTCTCCTATTGTAATATCGCTACCCAGGTGAAACTAACACTTCATAACTCAATGATCTACTTAGAGAATCAACAAGGGATCAGAGTCAGCCATCACGGGGTAAGTATTATCTAAACTTCCTCTTCTTCTCTTTAATTGTGTATTCCACACTGCCTTGACAGATGTTCTAATAACAATTATAATGTAGCATTATTTAGATACTCCATCGGTGGAAGAGGATTGTAATCTCTGGGCGCACTTGCCCGACGCCAAGTCATTGAGATCATAACAAGCTCGCCAGAAGCTATCAACTCCATCCTTATACGTAGTTAAAGATCCAATCCATTGTGAGTCCAACTCGGCTCAGTCTCATGAAAATATGTTTGTTATGTGTGCCTTATCTAGTGAAATAAACTATGAACACAATTCGACTTAATGCTCAAGCTCAATTCGTATATTGTCAGTAGTTGGCGTATACCGTAATCAAACAGACACTAGCTGCTATTACATAAAAACTTTAACTGTGATATCGAGCAGCTTCCTACATGTAATAATTTCATAACGTACTATACAAACAAACTAACTATAAACTACTGACAAGGTAAAAGTAAGACACAACGCTAGCTACTAGAAAACTATGTACAAACGCTAGCTACAAACTACTATTAAAATAACAATACAATCGGTCACGTTATCGGTCACATTATCAGTCAGAATTTAGATCTAAAATTCGGTTAAGATAAATAATGATATTTACCTACGATGGCATAACGCCTTTATTGCATTTATTACTATATGCCAAGAAAGGAATTGATTGCGAGCCAAACGGGTGAAAAATCCCTACACCTATCCCTAACTTAGCTGTAATACAACAGTCAAGCGCGATACCCATTATTTACTCCTCCGCTAATAGCACTCTGATTGTTGCACACAGAAACCGTTTAGCTTTGCATAATGTATTGAATCAAACCGCGATAATAAAGAGAAAATATAACGAGGTTAATGTTCATCATATTCACAGCTCGTAGTTTCTATTTATACAAAATTTATTAAAACATATTTACCGATTATTGATGCCAAACAAGTACCAGTCGCCTAATTTCAATTTTGGTTTTTCCCACGCTTTAAATTTCTGCGTACCTCGTGGCTATGCAGAACTCTGTGCAGGCTATTCGTCCACACTTAATTTTGTCAAACTGTTTTGGCGACTAATACTTGCCGAAATTAAACTGTCAAAATTACTAAATGCATTTTCCAAGAATTAAAACAAATCATCGATAGAGTTTCGTTTTCTTTTCTTGAATGATGC
>CABFPE010000301.1:663919-678726 GCA_900660155.1 Hofstenia miamia
TATCTATGGCCACTATTCTTGTGTCATATGTTTTACAAAAGAAAACCTTAACACCGGACATAGAAGAGGAGCTTGATCAATCACATTTTGATTGAATCGCACGTCTAACCACCCGAGATAATTAGCGATGTGACGATCACGAAGAAATCGTGCTCGTTCGATTTCCTTTGATCGTCACGTCGCTAATTATCTCGGATGGTTAGACATGCAATTCTTTCAAATGTGATAGATGACTTTTAAAACAATCACTAGTCTAACCGTGGCCTTAGGCCTCTAACATACCTAGGAAGCGTCGAATGTCGCCTAATTCTATATATAAGGATCCTCGATTTTATCACGTCAACTTCTAATCAGGTTGAGAGATTGTTCAGCAAAGCTGGTTATGCTCTATCTGATTACCAAATCGTTTATTACCCCTCAACTTAGAGATCCAAATTTCTTTACCCTAACAAGCACAGGCGGAGTAAAATGACTTCAGGAAAGAATCTCAAATAACAATAATAGTTGATATTTTTAATTTGAATATCTTTCAATTGATATATTGTATTTTGAATATTTTTAATAAGAAGTAGATTAATCGACGATTAATCGCGATTATTAATCTCCTGGCAGCAGCGATTACAATTAATCTATCGCCCAATTTTTTTTTCATACGATTAATCGCGATTAAAATCTAACGATCCCTGGTGCTGGTCTCCAAGAGCCATTTTGAAATAGTCCAAATATCTTTTCGTATCAGAGCTGAAATGCGAACATCGTCACCCCTGAAAATGAACTCTCGACATATATAGCAAAATTTATTTGAATCTGTAAGACACGATCGGTGCGCCATTAATTTTCAAAAGTATCAGTGAAAGTAAAATAATGAGACAACGGAGAGAGTTGTGGCGCTGAGTCATCTTTGCACTTTCCCATCACAAGCGTCAAAGCAAACGATTCATTTATTTTGTCGTGTTTAATAAACACATTTACGCGAGTGAGGCCAACACGTTAGCTGGAACTAAATTTAATTTAAAAGCTGCAAATGACGCCAAATAATTTTTGATGAAGTATTTATTTAAATACACTAAATTTCTTCATTCTTATAATGCTATTATGTAACATGCGTCCACTGACCTAAATCTGATTAAATATAAACCATAAAATTAGAGATAGAGAAAAATCTAGACGTCTGAGACTATGAAAAGTATACATTTTTAGAATCAGCACAATGAACTCTACCTAATAGGCATATTTTTGTTTTATTAAAAATTTAAGTGTTGGGCATTGACATTATTGTTAATCTTGCGATGCAGGGATCCTGTGATACAATCCAATACTGGATTATGGATGCTGTTGGTAACATGAATCTGATAATAGCAGATACGCAATGATGCGAGTAAGAAACATACTTCTTGTAAATTTTGTGGATGAACTACCGGAGCCTCGTTTGATCAAGCAATGGGAAGAGAAATGATTTTCAAGTGAAAAAATTATTGGCAAAGCTCACAGTGGCCTTCCGAATGAAAAGAGTGGCACCATCGAGGTTTTCAGCGAAACAATCACGCGTCAGTCCATAGCTCCCACCAGAAAACTTTCTTATGACCTAGAGATCCAGAGGACATCATTGCGTCGAACTATGAAACAAAACCTGCAACTTAAACCTTAAAATCCACCGAAGCTCCGTTTTTAAACATAGTTAATAATTCGTTTGTTGGACGGGTTATCTCTGAAAGAGCTTCATTTTTAAAATTTTAGCACTACACCACTGACTTGCAGCCCCTGAAGTGCTGTGCGAGTAAGACTTTGCCAGCCCGTTTACCCAGTCGTCTTTCTATATTTTTTACCTGAGCCCGNTGGAAGCAATATACGTTCTTTTTGTACCAATGGCGTTTGCTTAATATTTTTTTCACCAATCCTCAATCTGATCGAACATAGTGTTGGGATCGAGACCTGCTATCCCATAGACACAGAAAGCACCCATGTTTTACATAGCCTAGTTTGGTCCCACTCAAGAAGGCAATAATTTTCAAATCTACTTTAGCATTCCATTTATGTCTCTCGTAATTATTCAGTTGCAACATAGATTTGATCACTTCATAGGTTTCATTGCTGTCTCTAGAATAGGTCACTGGAAACTGATTGGCTGTATGAAGTAAAACTCTTTCATACTAGACTTTGAGAAATCAAGAAATAGCCACCAATCGGTTTTTATATCTGAGTTTATTCCAAGTGCCTGAAACAAAGCATTGATGTCAGAGCAATAAACCATTTTCCACGTTTCATTGAAAGAAAAGTACGGAACATATTTTTCTTCGCGATGCCTGTACCATGTAATTCGGGTATCTAGCTTTAGATCACCATACGTTTTAAGCATCCTGGACATGATGTATGAATCATTTTTAAAAAGATGCAGACTGCTAACAAGAGCATCAAGCTGTGACTGATCAATCTGTGTAGGTTCATTTGAAGATCCCGGCCATTCTGCATCATTTTCTGATCTAGAAGCACACTCTACCGTCGAATCGTTTTCCATTTCCAGAGAAGATTTGCTTGGTACAGGGATTTCATCGCAGTCTGTGAAAGGAAGAGGTTTAATAGCGGAAGCTAAGTTGGGATATTAAATGTTTTTAGTTGTTTTTTCAGCTGTATCCTTACACCTTCACCATGCAAAAGTAGCAGTCATTTAAATGATCTGTTTTTCACGCCATGACATTGGTGTAGAAAATGGCAGCCTCTTCAATTTGCCCGCTTTCCATGAAGACAAGTTGGAATTGCAGCCTTTGCATATAACATGAGGAGCAAAAGCTTTGTCCTGGTCAGGGATCCAACATGATTAATCGTCAACGCGATTAATCGAGATTAATCGGATGGATTAATCTATCGTACTGTTCAAGTAGATTAGATTAATCGTAAACGGCGTGCTCGATTAATCTAGATTATTCTAATTAAGTTGATGCTTATGCATGCAGTTGTCATTTTCGGTTTGATCCTATCTATGGCCACTATTCTTGTGTCATATGTTTTACAAAAGAAAACCTTAACACCGGACATAGAAGAGGAGCTTGATCAATCACATTTTGATTGAATCGCACGTCTAACCACCCGAGACAATTAGCGATGTGACGATCACGAAGAAATCGTGCTCGTTCGATTTCCTTTGATCGTCACGTCGCTAATTATCTCGGATGGTTAGACATGCAATTCTTTCAAATGTGATAGATGACTTTTAAAACAATCACTAGTCTAACCGTGGCCTTAGGCCTCTAACATACCTAGGAAGCGTCGAATGTCGCCTAATTCTATATATAAGGATCCTCGATTTTATCACGTCAACTTCTAATCAGGTTGAGAGATTGTTCAGCAAAGCTGGTTATGCTCTATCTGATTACCAAATCGTTTATTACCCCTCAACTTAGAGATCCAAATTTCTTTACCCTAACAAGCACAGGCGGAGTAAAATGACTTCAGGAAAGAATCTCAAATAACAATAATAGTTGATATTTTTAATTTGAATATCTTTCAATTGATATATTGTATTTTGAATATTTTTAATAAGAAGTAGATTAATCGACGATTAATCGCGATTATTAATCTCCTGGCAGCAGCGATTACAATTAATCTATCGCCCAATTTTTTTTTCATACGATTAATCGCGATTAAAATCTAACGATCCCTGGTGCTGGTCTCCAAGAGCCATTTTGAAATAGTCCAAATATCTTTTCGTATCAGAGCTGAAATGCGAACATCGTCACCCCTGAAAATGAACTCTCGACATATATAGCAAAATTTATTTGAATCTGTAAGACACGATCGGTGCGCCATTAATTTTCAAAAGTATCAGTGAAAGTAAAATAATGAGACAACGGAGAGAGTTGTGGCGCTGAGTCATCTTTGCACTTTCCCATCACAAGCGTCAAAGCAAACGATTCATTTATTTTGTCGTGTTTAATAAACACATTTACGCGAGTGAGGCCAACACGTTAGCTGGAACTAAATTTAATTTAAAAGCTGCAAATGACGCCAAATAATTTTTGATGAAGTATTTATTTAAATACACTAAATTTCTTCATTCTTATAATGCTATTATGTAACATGCGTCCACTGACCTAAATCTGATTAAATATAAACCATAAAATTAGAGATAGAGAAAAATCTAGACGTCTGAGACTATGAAAAGTATACATTTTTAGAATCAGCACAATGAACTCTACCTAATAGGCATATTTTTGTTTTATTAAAAATTTAAGTGTTGGGCATTGACATTATTGTTAATCTTGCGATGCAGGGATCCTGTGATACAATCCAATACTGGATTATGGATGCTGTTGGTAACATGAATCTGATAATAGCAGATACGCAATGATGCGAGTAAGAAACATACTTCTTGTAAATTTTGTGGATGAACTACCGGAGCCTCGTTTGATCAAGCAATGGGAAGAGAAATGATTTTCAAGTGAAAAAATTATTGGCAAAGCTCACAGTGGCCTTCCGAATGAAAAGAGTGGCACCATCGAGGTTTTCAGCGAAACAATCACGCGTCAGTCCATAGCTCCCACCAGAAAACTTTCTTATGACCTAGAGATCCAGAGGACATCATTGCGTCGAACTATGAAACAAAACCTGCAACTTAAACCTTAAAATCCACCGAAGCTCCGTTTTTAAACATAGTTAATAATTCGTTTGTTGGACGGGTTATCTCTGAAAGAGCTTCATTTTTAAAATTTTAGCACTACACCACTGACTTGCAGCCCCTGAAGTGCTGTGCGAGTAAGACTTTGCCAGCCCGTTTACCCAGTCGTCTTTCTATATTTTTTACCTGAGCCCGCAAAAGCTTTTTCTGTTCTCGGCCTTATACATAAAAGTTTTAAACGTATCTGGTCGTTACCCGCAGAAGTGCACTACTCATACTTTTTATAAAACATAAAAAACTATAGAGAAGTAACAAACAATGAAGACAATAATGCAAAATACATTAAATTTGCAAGCAAATAGAAAGATATTAATTCATCAAGCTGTCTCTTATGACAAACAACTCATTGACGTGTTCTGGTAACAAAGCTCATGCCAATTATGATGCATTATTTATATTTTTTTTACACGTAATACATATATATATCTACATGACAATTTAAATATATGTTGTTGCTGTTGTTGTTGTTGTTGTTGTTGCTGTTGTTGTTGTTGTTGTTGTTGTTGTTATTGTTGTTAAACATATAAACATAAGTTGGAATGTTGGTTATTGCATTGAACATTAATCCCAATTTAAAAACCCTTCAACTTAGGTGAATGAGCTTAAAATTGGTAATGTAAATCCAGAGATGGTCATAGGCCAAAGTTTTGGAATATGTTTGCTGAAACAATGTGCAAAATTTCTAAGAACAATTCACGCAAATTTATCCAAATGCAGTGAATGTAATATAATCCGAAAAATTTAGCAGGACGTATGGTTCAATGGTACGAGAAGAGTTTGGACATACATTTTTGTATCCATATCCATCTCTGAGTAAACCTAGTTGCAGCTAGGCGGATTCATAATTGATTTGGTTTTCAGGGATATGCTAATGTCAAAAACCAAAACTGTACAGACATCACAAAGTAATTAGGAGCTGATTGCATTGCTGTACGTACTTGTATCCAAATAATTATCTTGAAATATACTTGTAAGTTAAAGTAAGTGTTACCACAACAATCAGTAATGGAGGAAAACTTGCAATTATATTTTGTAACAAGTTAAACCATTCACGTATTGCTAAAGAGAGTAAGAATTAGATGCAAGGTGTGTAGTGCCACCTGGTTTACTAATTCAGATCCTACATTTTGTATTTATTACAGAAAAGTTCTAGACAATTGTAAAAGCAAAATTAGTCAGAAATTCATTGTCATGTTAGAAAAGTATTCAATCAGGTAGAGGAGATTCTTTCATTACTCCTAGTGAATGTATTGAAAATGAAATGATTCCTTCTCTAAAGATTGGTATTTGCTTACAAATCCTTAGGATTGCTTTACAATGCTAATTAATGCCACAATATTTCAAATTCAAATCTATTTTTGAGTTTGTGAATTTTTTATATCATGAAATTCAAACATTTTTTCCTTGCAATTGTCTATGGCTTAATTGAACTATAAATCATGAAGAAATCAGTTAGTGTAATGCTTTTTATTGTATTCTCCAAATACTTTTCATAAAACTCTTTAAAATATTAAATTAAGTTAAACCCCAACTATTTTAATAAAACCTATGGCTCAATCTTTCAAAATCCATAAAGCTAAATATTATTTTTGTAGCATCCTTTAACATCTTATTCAAAAGTTCAAAATATAGACAAATAGCAAATGTTTCAATTAACTGCAAAACTCACAACCATGGAACTGTTAAATATATGCAAATGCCTTTTATTAGCGGCTAAATTTAAACTTGATATCCCTGCTGAAACAAATTATATATTACTATAGAAATTATTATTTACGTTTCTTTAAAATTATAAAAAATAAGCAGATGGACGCCGTCCTCCTGTGCGTGCAGTCGTGATGAAAGGGTCAATAGGTTTACTCAATGAAAATTGCATGTCAATGTATCTCTTAATTGTAGTTGTACTCCAGTTGGTATTTATATCAAGACCATCTAAATTAATATTAAGTTTCAAGTATGGTTATATGACTGGTTTGAATTTTAAGACATTTTTTACATAGAATACGTTTGTTCTTTTAAAATATGTAAATAACTAAAACTGATGATTGCATTACATTGAAATTCAGTGTAAACGGAAACGGGAAATGTGATTCGGTAGGACAACTATGATACTTTTATTAAGTCAGGTCAGGTTTGTTAATGAAGCAAGCTTGGACTGGACAGGTCTGAAGGGCATGTGAACTCAATTCTAATATATATTACTCGCAGCTGTGGCGCAAAATATATTGAAAAGATTTCAAGAAATTTTTTATTATTCATTTGAGTGCACAAAAATAAATTAGTAATTTCATATTATACATTATATATAATATATATATATATACCTACAGTGTGTTCCAGAATTCACGCAGTTCATACGTTGTTTATTATTAATTGTGTGATGATTTATTGGTCAATCAAATCTATTATAAATTAAAGTATATATAAGGAAGTTATAACTAACATCGTGTCAGTTTGCTGTTTTCATTTCAGTTAAACACAAATGGACTTTGCAACTCGCATTAAAATAGTGGAGTTGTTTTACGCCAATGGCAAATCTGCAGCTGAAACACTTCGCTGTTACCAGGGATCAGGTGAACAAAGACCCATTCTGTGCCGCAACCATTACACGTTAAATAACTCGCTTCACTACAACAGATTCAATTTTGGACAGTGCAAAGCCAGGAAGAAACAATCTGAAGGAACATCGAATGAATGCTAATCCATATGGTATTGCTAGTACAAGACAAGTTGCTCTGGTAGCTAGCATACCAAAGAGCAGTGCACATCGAATTACGCAAAGTATATTTAGAATATATCCTTACAGTCAAAAACTGTCCCATGATCATAAGCAAAAAAAGTAAAATTCGCCAACATGATTTTGGGTGGTGGTGATGTTGACATTGAGTCAGTTTTATGGCCTGACGAATCCTACTTCTCTCTCTGTTGTGCAGTGAATCGCCACAATTGCATTATTTGGGGGACAGAAAAGCCGATAGTTAAATTCGAAATCGATGCCCACGCTCCCAAAGTTTGTGTGTGGTTTGGATATACAGCCAATTTTCAATTGAAACCATATTTTTTTGACACCATCATCACTGGAGAAAAATATGCAGATATTCTGAAAACCCATATCATTCTACAACTGCATCGCAAGCGGAAGTGCAACAGCACTATATTCCAACAAGATGGAGCACCACCCCATTACTCCATTGTGACGAGAAGCATCATTTGCTAACACTTTCCTTACAAAAGAGTGATATCCAGAGGTTTTTTGCAAAATTGGCCAGCATTCATCAGACCTTCAGCATTTCAACGGTGCTGGACGATATTGATCAGGAAGAGTTTAGACGATCTGTTCTGTATTTGCCAGGCTGTCTAGAAAATATTATAGAGACTGGAGGTGAGGAAGCGAAAAATGGTTATTAAACCTCCTGCTATAGACATCAATTTATTTTAAGATTTTGTTTTTTGTATCAATATTTTTAATTTTAACAACTGCGCGACTTCTTGGACATACTGTATATAGAATATACAGACTATCGACTTAGTGGTGATGATAGTTATCAGATAGCATCATACATGGCATTTTGTCAAGAAATCCTCTAGATTGCTTACACTACCGATATTTCTCAACTTATTAAAGTGGAATTTGACTGCTTAAAGCATCAAAATATACCACAAGATTTAACGTACTATGATAAAATGGAGCTGAAAACATGTCCTTATCTGAAAGTAATACCTGTTCTAGCATTTCTTGGAATTTGGGCTTAAAAGCCAAAAAAACTTGTAATTTTCATAAAATAATAAATTCCATTAACTTTAAGTAAGTAAGTAAGTAAGTAAGTAAGTAAGTAAGTAAGTAAACTTTTATTATTATGATAATCATCATAACATTAAGATTATGAATAAAGGAGAGTTCACGATTTCAGGAATCGGCTGGGGAAGAGGGAGAGTTCTTTAGAGCTGGTCGTTTTCCTTACTGACGGCATTCTGTGTCGTAGCTTTGTCATTGCATACTCTGTTCGCTGCGGAACGTATTTATGCAGCGGATGTTTTACGCCCATGCGTTGGATTTGCCTGTATAGCCTTCGGTCTGATATGCGAATATGTTCTCTTATTGGAATGTAGTTTGATATGATTCCCAAGNTTAGAAATGTTGATGGTTTCTAGAAATATATCGTAAGCTGATATAACTTATGTAGTAATCAAGATATCCAAAATCTGAAGGCATCGAGTGATATAGGAATATCGCTTCTTTGATTTTCGCTTTTAAGCTGCGACGGACCATTGAGGCAAAGCTCTGGCCGCGATACCTGACTTTGCACAGTATATGTCTCAATGGATTAGGTGGTCTTTATACATAAAAAGAAACAGCTAGTATGAGTTGCTGTTCTCATGGCTTTCAAGCTTCTGATTTTTTTGAGGTTTAGGAACATTTTTTAAAGAATTCGAATTTTCAATGGAAAATTTCTAAAATTTTCATATACTTCAGGTACAGCAACACACTTGAGTACAAATTTTCTGCAATAGGTTCGAGTGCGTTCACCAATAGAATATAACGCATCACTGGATTTTCAAATTTCACAATGTTTGGAGAACAAGCGGTTTGTTCATTTTAAGGGACATTTTTAGGTCATTGATAATTATTTTTCTGTAGTATATTTTTATTGAATTGGGATCCAAGACAGTAGTTGAATTTCAATTTGAATTTGTACATGTGCAATTCAGTATGACTTTGCACAGGGAAACGCTTCCGAAATAGGTTATTTAAAAAAATTTCTACTATTGTTAAATTTCAGCTTTTCATATTTCAAGATGTAATCATGGCATGACAATAACCAACTTTACACTGTTTCAAATTTAGCATTTGCTCATCTCAATACATAAGTTACCTATATTGTTATTAGTAAGCCTATTTTGGAATATTTACTAAATCTGAACCCAAACTTACACAAATTCAATTTCGTTGATTTTAAATAGAATCTTAAAATTTTCAAATATTATTTAAACTCAAATTTATAAACTTTTAGATTAAACTAGTATTTTGGAATTATTGCTACAGCAAAAATGTTATGCAATGTAAATTTGGAGTAATATCTAAAAAATATATTGATTATGCTTGTAATTTTTATTAACCATATAATCTAGCTTTTTCTTGGGATATAGTGTGATTTACAAGTCAAATAGTTGCCTTCAAGAAATTTAATGTTATACCTGGTAAATGATTAGTAATACAGTCTATGGTTTACAAAATATTTATAGCTGAGTTAAGATTCAATAAAGCAAAAGATATAACTAAAATGACCCAAAATATTTCATACAAATTAATTCTAATCACTTGCACCACTGTAATTACATGCCTTAGCAGTCATGTCATATTGAGCTTTTTGCTCGAATGTTTCCAAGTATGTCTCGTCATCATCTTCTCCTGATTCAGCTAGATCGGGTGTATAAATTTTGTCATCTGCCGATATCTAAGTATATGAAAAATATATGATTTTTGTAGTTATTTGTAATATAATTCAGAATTTATTATTTAAATATAAAATCAGGAAGTACCACAAACAGGACCAATGAGATTAATGTATTTGAAATTTGCAAAAAATACGTATAGCTATGATTTTTTTACTTTCTAAATAATCATTAATTCTTTTTTGGAATATTTATGGCAACAGTATTTCAAAATAGAAAAAATTACTTCAAAAACATTGATTTCTTTCAACAAACCATCATTAATTATACTAATTCAATTAGTCAATGGGTAAACGATTTTACATGCCTCTTAGAAATCAAGATCTTTGAATTATGTATGCAAAATATCACCAAGATACGAAAGTATTTACAGACAATTTACAAGTTAAGCTATATATTAAAAATTATGGGACTACAGAAAATGTATATTAAGGGAAGCATTAACTCTAAACTTCTTTATTTTGCAAATTTCTTTTACGGATTATATAAAGGATATATAAAGTGTATTGAAGAATCTTTAAGATTACGTCAATATAATAGCATTTTTCTAGAATGCTGTCAAATACATCATACTCTTTATTTTGATTACTTTATATCATATTCAAGAATATATGGACAATCAACCTACCTTGTAACATTTAATAGTAGTAGTTGTAATACTGGAAAGTTCTTAAGTTGTATTTGTTATTGTAATTTCACAAACTAGGGTAAAGCCTACAAAACGAATATATTTATATTAAAGCCTTGAAAAGAACGAGTAACTGCTCTTACATGTATAATTCTTTTTTCTTATATACTTAATGTACTCAAAAAGGGATTAATCCATCAATTTTTAAATTAGTTTCATTAGATTAGCAAACTATGCAGGAAAATCATTTTAACAATATTCACAAAAGCTCAGTTTCTTTAGATCGATTAAATGATGATTTGAATATTGAGAAGCAAATTTTTAGCCATGTTAGCATGTCTGATTTTCCAATCAAAGACATGCATCAACGTCTTCGTTTTTCTGAAAACTGCCACTACATGCCTATTGTACATTTCAATTCTGAATGGAACTCTAGACGAATCACCTGTCTCGTCCAATCTTCGAACATTCTCAACTTCAAGTATCATTTCTCACAATCTTTCTCCATCTAAACTTGCACTTAAGGCTAAAATACTTCAAGTCCGCAGATAGTTTTTGAAAGCTAACATTTAACAATGTAGTCTACAATTCTGTTCCTTGCACCTCTACAATAGCAGCTCACTAGTCGATTTCTCAACCTTCTCCCTCAATTTCAGGACAAACTCAAAATTGACTAGAATCCTTATCTCTTACACTTATGCCACGTAATTGTCACAACTTGCACAGTAGCTTTTACCACATGGATTTTCAAAATTTCTTGTTACATTTTATGAACCTAACTCTTTAGGGTTCACAGTTTTGGTCACCACGGGTCCAATTTTTTTATTGTGTTTTTGGGTAGTTTTTTCATATGGAGGTCATGTTTTGAAAGCTTAAAAACTTCTTAAATTTTACTTTTTTTGTTCATTTTTATATTGATTTTTTTACGATTTTTTGCAATTTTGCGCATCATGGTTTTCCAGACAGATCATGTTCACAACTCCAAATAGTTTGCAACACTTTTTTTCAAATAAACACAATGCAGCAGTAATGCAAGCACAACATTTCACACTCCTTTTAGAGTTTTTACAAAACTTATAATTGATGTTCATAAATGCAAGCAGGCTGCTTTTCAATTTTCGCATTGAAAGGTGCAAGTAATCGTATCCTTTTCATTTAGCCTACTGGTTTTCACTACATGGTGTTGTACTTTACAGTCTGGAGCTTAGTAGATTGTAATTATAATAAACATAAATTATTCTGAAAACGAACTAGATAAAAGACTATCAGTCAAAACCCTTACTAAATGAATGGTAAGAGCTGCTTTCTATGATGTATAAAAATGTTCCAGGGCAACAATACCTTTACCATGCTTTTACAAATGCTTTTTCAGTCCAAACTAGACTGATTTAGGGAAATACCCAAACTATAAACGAATATAAGTGTACTGCAATTGATAAAAAATCTTTTATCATCCCTAGAGTGTAGGTGGACGTGCTGTAAGCGCTGTAACACGAAAGTCATTCCAGGGATGTAGGTGGACCACATTACATAATTTTATTTATCATACCAGGGATGTAGCTGGAATACAAAGGGTTAACAGAAACTTGGTTGGATGATTCAGCCTACTTTATTGTGTCAAGAACTTCAAACTGCCATGGCACCTGCCTAATTGACATAAATCATTCTTACAAAATTCACTATTCACTCTTCAGATCTCTTGAGATTTAGTACGAGTGTTATTTTCCGTAGACAATTATTCAGTTTTCCAATAATCTATATGTATCATCTCTTTCTAACCGCCAATGACATATCTCACTGTCTAGTTTGTTCGCCACAATATCATCTCTGCAATTTATATATATTATTCAATTTTTAGATTTTCCAATTTTTTTCACTAGTGACATCAACATACCTCTTGTGATTATTCCGTTTTTATTCCAAAGACTTTTATGAACCTGAATTTATATATTTTTTATATGATCCCAGCCTGAACCAATCTGTTTCATCTTCTAGGCACTAATCAAGTAGTATAATGCATGTATTTCTCTCTTTATCCCAGACATTGTCATTAGCTTTTTGAACTTGAAAGCATTCTCATCTGCTCATTATTTGTTACTGCCTCTATTCTTCTCAATGTGCTACTGCATATTTTACTCTCTCTTATTCTTCTGGCAATTGCAACAATTTAAATCATTATTTTTGAGCTTCTCATGCTGTATCAACCAGATGACTCTATGTCACTATTTATAGAACTATTATGCTACAAGCAACAACACATCATTTAAATCTATGCTCTTCCACTACGCTTTATAAATCTGAATAATTGATTCAATTTAAAAAATAGTTTTTCTCTTTAAATATTCTTTTTCCCTTCGTATTTGCTTTCCATTTTCTATGTAGCACCTTAATAAGTTTTAAATACAAAAAATAATTATGATTGAAATTATTATTACTATTATTATTGTTATTGTTATTATTTTATTTCTAATAACACTGTTGTGACTCTCAGCTGGGGAGCTCACAAGTTCCCAGACTGTCTGTGAGTTTTCTACAAGATTCTACCTGTTCCTAGCTGCTCCACTACCTTTGCAATCCTAACTCCTTCAAGCATCTCTTATACTTCTTAATGACTTATTCTAATGCTCCAACTAATATTGAAGTTCCACAGTATTTTAATCTTCTCTTACCAATTGCATTCTGCTTCTAACCCATGTTGTCTACTCTGACTCCAATGTCGGGGTTACTCAACCAATCAACAGATTGATGAGTGGCTGAATCCACAATCCAGGTCCGGATCCTAATCTCTAGAAGTATACTACTAAGGCCGGTTTAAGCGTGCGAGTCATCTGGTGATCCCAGGCGCGCAGTGTGCTGATCTGTGTTGAGCCTGATGAGCAGAGTGAAGCCGAAACCCGAACTTCAGTTGAGAGGGTTGCACCTTTCCCGCTTTCACTAATGCATCATTTTTCGCACCTTTCCTTGTCTGAATGTATACTCATTCTACACCAACTTCTCACTCCCTGCTATCAGATGATATACTGTCCCTAAATCCTACATTGCCTGGATTTGTCACTTACCTCAGTTTGTCTGTGTATCTGCCTCTTCATGCAGTTTATTATTACTAACCCTGCCTTTTGTACCTAATTGTTACTTCTTCTCGATCATAGTTTGCTGCTGTATTCGTCCAGTTTTCACCATTCATCAACTTCTGCAATAATAATTTGTCTCTCTGCTTCTACCCTACTCTGGTGTGCCTTATTTTCTCACTGTCTGTCATTACTTTCCTAAATTGGATCTGATCATTATCGCTGTTGCACACTTTCCTAATCTAAGTTCCAACTCAGACTTTTTACTTGCATTCTCCAATGTCTCTACTTCTGCCACTACATCTACCACTTCATCTTCCATTTGTTTAACTCTCTCATCTAGCTGTAACTTTCTCATTTGTCCTGCAAGCATCTACTCTGTAACCTATAATCCTGTTTCTGCTTTCGTCCAGTCTTCCAACATCCTCTTCCAATAACCCCTCTCAAAAATTTTTGTTGAAAATATGAATAACAGTTTTCAGGCACATAGAACCTCATTTTTGCCATACTTGCAGGTTTACATCATAGTTATAAATGGGCCGCGATTTTCATGCTAGGTACAACATTGTCCGGAAATTTGTCAAACAAGATTTGAGCACAGTTGTGTTCGACGTGACGACTACATCTACGGCATTTAAAGGTTTAAATATTACAGTGGAGCTACAGTATTTGCCAAAAATATCCCAATAGAGCACAAAGAGATTCATGTAGTGTTTAGGAGATACCAATAAAGCACAAAAAGATCCTCATAAAGATTAGGAGATCTGAATAAGGCAAGAGGAGATCCAACTAAGGCAAACAAACATCCCAATTGTGCAAATAAATATCCAACATGTATCATTATGAAAAAACACTATATACATTGAACAGATAATCAATTTTGGCAATTTTTGAGGATGACTTCGGTAAATAAGGTGTGCACATTTTGTGCAAATGAAACATGCACAAAGAAAAATGTATTTTCCTGCACCTGGTGCACTTGAGA
>CABFPE010000301.1:679726-702595 GCA_900660155.1 Hofstenia miamia
TTATTATTATTATTATTATTATTATTATTACTCATTGTATTAATTCTGTCCAGATAGTGCGAAACCCACTATAGAACGACAAAATGGAGCTACTAACCTCCTCTTCAGTATTGTAATAAAAAATAAATATTTTGTTTACATAGGAGAATTAAATGCATTATAATACGTAGCTAAATATGCTTAGATAGAACCGCTACTCACTGACAAAACAATTAAGTATATATATATATATAGGAATTTACTAGAAGCTACAATCCATCAAAATCAATGAACACATTCTCCTATAATTATGCATAAAAGTCTGTATTCTGGTTAGTGAAGCTCTATTATAATAAAATTTTGAAATTTAAGGAATGCCGTAAATGTAAATTAAATTTAATATTCTAACTGGATATACAGAAAAGGCTTAATTTCTCCAAATTAAGCATAGTAAATCACTCTTTCTAGATATTAGTTTGTTTTATTTTTTATATATTTGAAACAATTTATTAATATTTGTAGCGGTATGAATATTACCATTTCTTTTGTTTGATTTTCTGATTGTGTTGTGTCCAGCATAACCGAAGGTGGTTGGGATGCTATGTCTTCCGCTTCCCGGCAACATAGAATATCAAGAAAACTTCTACCCATTTCACAGTAAAGGCTTTGCTATGACATTATATTCAAAGAGAAAATGGTAGGAAAATGTAATTTTGCATTCAAGTTTATTTTTAATTAAGCAATTATATCATTTTGATAATTGGAAAGAATTATGCATTGCGGTAGCTAGAGTAACAAATATGTATTTCCGAAAAAATTTAAGCTGAAAAAATCAAATGCTAAACTTAAATACTAAGATAAAGATAGGAATCAAGTCCCGCCAGGCATCAAGACTTATGGTGTCAAAAAAACACTTGCAGCGTTCACGAGTAACCTTGACTATGCTCAGCCAATGCGACGATAATGTGTCCTAAAAGTCAGGCAAAAATTTCAATAACTGTAAATTGCTTCATTTTACCTTTTTTCTCATAATTCATTTTTTAATATGTAGAACCCAAATTGGAATTTTAATTTTTAATCCCGATGTTTTTCATATTTATTGCATTATACTAAATGTTACATTAAATAAACATTTCTGAAAAAGTTAGCGGCGCTTTTAAGTTTACGGAACCGATTCGTATTTTTTTAAATAACATATTTAATGCAACAATTTAATGTTCAATTTGCTCTCCAGCACAGTATTTAATCTGGAAGGAAGGATTTCTTCAATCACTGTTGTAATCTTCTCTTGTAACTTGTTGGAGTGAACCAGCGGTACACACGATCTTTCACAATTAAGATAAGATAAGATAAGATAAGACAATCTTTATTAAGAGAAGGTAAAGCAATTAATACAAACTGATGGCTTCTCAAAAATAGCGTCATTAAAAAAAATAAAACAAAATCATACTATTTACAAACCTATACATTGCTAAGAAGGCTAAGAATAAGTCTACATTCTAGTAATTGTGTAATTGCTATTATAGAATTTGTACCCAGTCCAAGATCTTCCTGAGATGAATTTTTGCTTAAGAATAAATCTTTTCACACTATTTCGGAATTCTTTCAGTTTTGTAATATGCTTAATTTCGTTAGGTAGATTATTCCATTGCCTTGTGGCTACGTTTAAAAATGAATTTTCTTTGACTTTACGTCTGAACCTAGTGACAACATATTTCTTAGACCGTCTATTGAAAGTTTTCTTGAATTCAGGGAGATTTATCTTATCATAAGGCGGAATTTCGTTAGCAGCTTTGAAAAATAATGTAGCAATATTGATTTGTATTAATTGTTGAGGAGAAGGACACGTTTCCAAAATATAATTTTTGGTGTTACTAGAATTTCTTTTGCAAACATTTAGGGCCCATTTATATTGCAGTTGAAGTTTATTAACTATTGATCTCTTCAAATTTGAAAATAGTACACTCCCGTAATTTAGGTGGCTCATAACAAATGCATGGAATAGCTGAATTATTGCATGAGGAGGTAGTAGGTCAGCAACCTTAGAAATAGTTCTTATACCAGCAGCAATTTTTTTCTGTGTAGATTTAATGTGCTCGGAAAAAGAAAGTTTTGAGTCAATTATTATTCCTAAATATTTGAAAGTATCACATGTAGAAATAATTGCATTTTTTATAGTCAAATTTTTATTTGTATGCAAGTAATTTTAGAAATCGGTTCATTATACAAAATTGCGTTTTATCGGCATTAATGCGTAATTTGTGCATAGAGAAATAATGGCTTAGTGACTGGCAGTTGGATTCCACTTTTTTTATTGCAACATCTAATGACTTGTTGGCGGAAAATATACAGGTATCGTCTGCATATTGTATAAGATTGCAATTAGTATAAAAGTTCATATCATTGACATAGATATTAAACAGAAGAGGTCCAAGAATGGTTCCTTGCGGAACACCTTTTTCAATATACAGCCAGTCTGAAAGTACTGAGTTGATTTTAACTCGTTGTTTCCTATTACTTAAGAAACTCGCAATTAAACTAGTACTATCGAGGGAGAATCCCATACGTTTTAGTTTTTTTATTAGTATGTCATGGTCGATTGAATCAAATGCCTTAGAGAGATCTAAGCATGCAACATATTGTTGATCATCCAATGAATTTCGCCAGTTCTTTGTTGCCTGGATAAGTGCATCATTCGTTGAAAAACTTCTAAATCCAAATTGGGTTGAAGAAAGCAGATTATGTTTTTTAATATGCTCGAACATTTGACTGAATATTAGTCTTTCAAAAACTTTACTTATTGGGGTCGTGATTGAAATAGGCCTATAATTTAGTGGGCATGTTTCATCATTTTTTTGTAAAGCGGAGTAACATGTGCTTCTTTTAAGCAGTCTGGGAATGTTTTGGATTTAATGCATTCATTAAAAATGTAGTTAAGAGGAATATTAATTAAGTGTGCGATTTCCTTAAGTATCCATGTGGGAATATTTGACGGCCCACTGGATTTGCCGGATTTTAATTTGTTTAAGGCTTTGAGCATTTCATAACTAGTCGTAAATCTAAAGGTAAAATCGTGTGCATAAAGCTTTTCATTTTCAATATATTTTACATTATCCCCAGAATAGTTGCCCAAATTTACGAATGATTTGTTTAAAATATTGGAATGTGACAAGGATCCTTCTGCAATTTGCCATAGTCGTCTGTTATAGCTATGATCTTATTGGTGACCCGTTTATTGCGATTTGTCACATTATGAATAAAACTCCATTTAGATTTTTGGGATAGCATTCCATTATATTCTTTTTTTATGTACGTATTATAGGCCTTACGATTTGCTATGTTACAGATGTTTCTAGCTCTCTTGTAGCGGTTAAAATTTCCTTCACATTGGTTATTTAAGAAATTTTTATATGCTTGATTTTTCGCGCGAATGAGTGTTTTACAGTCGTCGGTAATCCACTCCTTAGAATTTTTTGAGTTATCTTTTGCTTTAGAGTTATTAGGATTTAATAAAACACGTTGTTCAGGGCAATATAAGTTGACATAATATTCAAGAATTTTTAAAGCTTACTCATCATTGCATTGGGTTCGGTTGCTGTATAAACACATTGCCAGTTCTGATTTGAAAGTGCTAATTTTAGTTTATTTAGATTATCCTTATTTCGAATACGGGTTGTAATCCATGTTTTCGATGTGTTTTCACAAGTCTTAGGTACACTGATTGATATTATGCAATGATCTGAGAAAGGGCATTCCGTTGAGTAAAATTTAAAATTAAAATCAGATATTTCGGATGTAATGATGTAGTCGATTATTGTCTGAGAGTTATGAGTAAGTCTAGTGGGAATTTTCGTGTTTGCAGACTTCAAATTATACGCATTTAGTAAAGAATCTAATTTTGATTTTTCAGAGCCGACAAGATAGTTAATATTCCAATCTCCGAGCAAGAGAACATCCTTATTTTCAGCACAAGCGATGGATAATTCAGTTTCCATTTGTTTGATAAATTCTGTCAAATACTTTTTTGAAGGGCAATATGACACATTGAGTAATTGCTTTTTGTAATGGGAGGTTCTAATTGGATTATTTAATTCAATCCATAAACTTTCAAATTTAGAATTACAATTTGCGATATTATGTCGGAATTTTGGATTATATATTTTGGGAACAAGGAATAAGACACCGCCACTTTGACCTTTTCTAAGAAATTATTTAAAGCTCTATCCCTACGAAATAATTTGTAAATCGAACTATCAAATGACCAATTTGAATCAGGGTCATCGTTACACAACCAAGTTTCTGAAATTCCTATGATTGTTTCATTTTGGAAATTTGCCATAAACTGTCTGAATTGGTGGTATTTAGCAGCTAGATTCTGAAAATTTATGTGGATATAATTAATCGAATTACTGGTGTTTAGTTTTGAGGCAAATGCTTCATAAAAAATGTTAGGACCCGGGTTTTTTTTCTATTCCCTGTGAAGAGAGAAGATAAAATAATATCAAGGCATAGAAGAGGCATTTTTTAAAGCTTAACATAATAAGAGGCAATTTCATTTCGGTTAGATGTAGACGTATTCTTAACCTGGATTTTACAATTACTTTATATAGTAAATTAATATGCATTATTAGATAAAAGTAGTAAATTTCTTAACTGTGAAATTTCACTTGGTGATAACTGCGGTGGTAAAGCGGCAACTTCTGAGTATAAGTGAGCGTACGTCGGTGATTTTTGTTGCGTTTGATTAATTAGAAAGCGGCGATATTTATGCGGTGTATAAAAGGAACGGTTCGCGCTTTGAGCTTTGTGAAACGAAGCTCGTACGGATCGTGGGGCGCCAAAGAATTCTTTGATTAGTTTTGCAAGAGTTGCATAACCAGCCTTCGAAAAGTGAATGTTGTCGCGTGCGAATAGCCTTGGGTTCGGCAGGGCATTCAAAATAAAAGAGTTGCAGTTCGGGAAAACAAAGTATCCTAGTGATTTGGAGTTTTGGTGCAGAAGAGTGTGCAGTTCGAATGCTTTACTGTTGAGGTGGTGATTGAATACAAATGGCGCAAGTTCTCCAAGAAATACTTTTGCATTTTCAAAAGTAGTCTAAAGTAGTCTTAACAGCTTCAATTAAATTTGTATACTTTTCTGTGAAATTCGATTTATTCTGCATTATATCATTACGACCAATTTTAATGAGAATTTTTTTGACGAACGTTTCTTTCGGGTACTGCTTAATAACGCGTGTGAGTTCCTCAATTGTAGCCCCTGAGTAAGAGTGGACAGTGACTTTGTGATCATTGATGAGGTGGTTAGCTCTAAGGTTTCTATACATTGACGATCCTAAGATTAAGAAGTCGGTGTGAGGCTTAATAGTTAGTGGCTTGAGGTTTCTGGTAACACGATCTAATTGTGGAGCTTGTGATGTGACGGCGTTATTAACATCAGGATGGGACTGGGTTGTGATGTCGGCGAGTGATTTGTCTCTTTCTTCGTCAGCAATGAATTTCCTTAGTAATTCATGAATAAGGAGTAGTTCGGACTTATCAAGTTGTAGAAAGGGGGCAACAAGTTCGCTGTGATTTGCGGAAGGCGATAGTGAGGAATTCGTAAATGTTTTGAGAAAGGAGCACGCGTGAGCATCGACTGCTCTGTGAGAAATCATCGCGGCCAATGAGAAATCATCGCGGCCAATTTCCCAAAAGCAATAATAATGGGATCAGATCAGATGAATGAGCTGGCCATCGACTAAGATATCCTTTTGCATTGATGAGTTCATTGGAAAGACACAGGACAATAATACTCAGGCAGTCAAAGAAAAGTGGGGAGGCGAAAAGCAACTAATTACTTGGCTTCCCTTGAAATGAACACATCCGTTTGAGGCTTAATCGATCAACGCGTTTGTTTTGCCTATGCTACTTTGTGACGAAAAAACAGTAGAAAATTTTTTACAATGTCCAGTAATAAAATGAATTCCAGATCAAAACATTTTTCTTGCACTAAATAGAGAAAAAACGTATTGAAGCAATCATTCATTGATACAGCTATTCGAACTTGGAACTCACTACCTAAAGAGATAAAGAAAACTGAAAAACTGCAAACTTTTAAGAAGCACATTAAAATTTTCTTTAAGCAAAAGTATATCTCAGGTAAAACATGGTACGGATACAAATTCTACCGTAATGATTTTACAATATCTTTTTCCTGAAATCCTTATAGTAATTTATCCCTTGCCTGCTAGATTTATTGTATGTATTGTTGTATTCTATTGTATGTATTCGCACAATGTTTGTATATTTGATGACGCTATTCAGATAAACTACCAGTTTTTAATTGTTCATATTTATCGGAATAAAGATTATTTTATCTCATCATATTTTGCTGAACATATCAAAGAGGAATTATAAGAATAAAAGTAAAATGAAGCAATTTACAGCTCTTTAATATTTTGAGTGACATTTGTAACACCCTATATATATATATATATATATAAGATATATTTACTACATATATTTACAATTATTATATTTTCAATACAATTTTCAAGAATTTTAATCCATTTAAAGGCTATTTTGGTTCTAACTTGGAAATGAAATTTGATGGATGTAAAACAGTGGTCCAAAGTAGTGTACTCATAGCATTCATTTTTGTTCACAGTTAATAAAATGTAGTCAATTAGTGCGTTACCCGATAATGTGATTCTAATGGGCAATGTTTAATTGGCCAGTAGTAGATTAAATATGTTCAAAAACAGATACATTTTACATTGATAATTGGCATTAAAATAATTTTGATTTCAATGTTCGAAACGTAATAAGTCTTTATTTTCAGAACAGGCAAATCATAATCCGTAGCGAGTTCTTATATGGATAGTAGGATACCCTTACATGTAGCAATTGCTTTTCAAATCATGAGTTTCTTATTTGATTATTAACTTCACTTTATACATTATCGAAATTTGTTGTTATTATTTTTATATGTTTGACTCTCATTGGGTTATGGCGAATTTTTTATCTAATTTATGCTATCCCCATAACTCACTGTTTTATTTTAATTATTTTAAATCAAAATTCAATATTACCTGTGTATATATAAACATAAGTTAAGAAACAGCATGAATACATGCAAGCTATTTAAAAATGGATTTTTCTTTAAAACAACAAAATATTCTTTATTCTAATTTCTAGTACTAACACTAACAATAATGTTTCTTATATCGGGTATCGAGATTAATCCCGGCCATTTCAAAACGATAATATTTATGAATACTCAGAATTCTTAAACATGATGCATTCAATTAATTCCTTTAAATATATTCACATAAATTTTCAGAATCTCTCAATAAAAAATTCAGAATTTAGATAATTCATTTCTAAACTGGATACAAACATTATTCTGGGCATAACTGAAACTTGTTTTACAAATAATAGTGACAATTAGTCCTGGTCAATCGATAATTCTAAATTTAAAATATTTAGAAAGGTCAGAAATCCAGACTTCATTTTAATAAGACAAAAGAAGGAGGTGTCATGTTTTTAATACCCAAAACACTCAAACCTAAACTTAGGATAGATATAGCAAAAGATTCAACTTATGAAAGTCTTTGGGTACAAATTCGAAATCCAGAAAATAATTTTAATAGCCAATTATTAAACATCTCTTATTGTTATTACTATTAACTAGCCTTTATTGTCTGTAATTGTATAAAAAACATATATACATACCAGACTTGTCAACGAGCCGAGCTTCTAACGAGCCGAGCCGAGCTTGAGCACAGTATTCGATATACAACGAGCACAAAACGAGCCTATTTTAGGCAAAGCAAGTTTATAGTGCTGCTTGTTAATTTGAGTATGGAGACTTTTCATATTTTTTGCAGTCAATATGCCTTTATTATAATCTTATTTAAGAAATGTTTATTAAATAATAGGAGGAGCTATGTAAAAAATTCTTTGAGCACAATATTTTTAAAAAAATACCGAGCTAAAATGAGCCTCATTCAAAGAATTTATATGGCGAGCCGAGCCGAGCTTGGAAATGTCAGCTCGTTGACAAGTCTGATACATACACATTATACACTTCAATGTACAAAATACATATATATTTACACTATGTATAGATTTACAAACAAGCTACAACTAAGGAAATTAAAACGCTAAAAAAACAACAATATATACAATTTAAAAATATGTATTTTTCCACCATACATTTAGTCGTTTTGACGTGCCGAGTAAAAATTGTTTATTTAATAAGTTATCTTTAAGCAGTTTTTTATATTAATATATTGTCTTTGCATTTCTAATATTTCTTGGTAGATTATTCCATAACTTCGCGGATGATATGCAGTATGATTGTTGCTAAAATGATGATTTTACGCGATATTTGCATATACATTTGTTTGTTCTTGCGTTAATTTTGATTTTGCAGTTTATTATATTTTGCGTATTAATTACATTTAGTTGCTTATATAAATTGATTAGACAGATACTGAATGAGATATTTAGGTGCTAATGTTTGTGCTGTTTTAGAACCTGTCTGGTATATTGTCTATTATTGTGAAACATTGTTGCAATTGACCTGTTGAAGACTTTATTTAATCTGTCCATCTGTGACTGTGCTAGACCGGTCGACAGTATACAGGCATAACTAAATTGGCTTAGTACAAATGCGGGGATGAGCTCCTTTCGGTGGACAATGCTTCTTAATTGGTGCAAGTACTGGATAGCAGCGGACGTGTGTTCTATTTAGTTCTGTACGAACTTCTCAAAACGAAAGTTTTCATCAAGTTCAACTCCAAGATATCTAACGCTGCTGGATTACTCTATTGGACCTTTCAGTCCAGATATTTTCAATTTTACCTTTTTTTATGTGTTCTTTAGATATCTTAGAGTAAAAATAATGAACTGTGTTTTCTTGCTATTTAATGTTAATAACCTATTTTTGTGAAAGTATGATTGCAAAGACGTTATATTTTGCTGCACGTTGTTTGTAGCAATGATAGGACTAGGAGTTTGACACCATAATAACGTGTCATCAGCATATTGTAAGATCTTGCAATTATGTACAGAATTATTTATATCATTTATATATATGTTGAAGAATAAAGTCCTAGTACGTTTCCTTGCGGCATGCCTTTATCAGTTTTGATGTCAGAACATGTGTCTTTTACCCATACACGTTGCATTCTGTCAGTTAGAAATCTGTTAATAAATTCTCTTGCATTTTTGTCATACCCATAATATTTTAGCTTCAACTCTAACAGTTTGAAATCCAGGCTGTCAAATGCCTTACTGAGATCTAACATTGCAATTGCACTGCTATGCTAATGCTATTATTTAAATTGGCTCTGATGTTTTCAGTAATGAAGATTAGGGCATCATTTGTGCCAATTCATTCGCGGAAACTAAATTGGTTTGTTGATAGGATGCTGTTACTTAGATAATCTTTTATTTGGTTGCATAGGAGTTTTTCAAATAATTTTGAGAGGGGACTTGTAACAGATATTGGACGATCATTTTCGCTAATCATTGGGTCTTCTTTCTTTTTAAAAATTGATATAACATCTGCTTTTTTCAGAATTGCTGGAAAATCATTCGTGTGTATAGAATAATTATAAGCAAATAATAAGTGGTTTTTGAACAATTCCGAATGGTTTTTATGATGAATGTAGGAATACCACTTTTTCCACATGACTTATTTGTGTCTAACTTTGATATTGCTTTTTTAAATTCTCGTTCTGTGATATACGTGTATTTTCTACGTTTTCATATGGTGTTAGACTTCCCCTATATCGTCCTAATTAAGAGATATTCACTAATAATTTTCCCTTCAGCAGATTTCAATTCTTTTATATGACATTCCGAGGTCCACTCTGTTAAGAAATATTTTTATGAACTTCCATTTATCTCTTGATTCCTTCGATTTGTTATAAAACTTTTTTTGACTGCTCAATTCTAACTTTGTCTTTAATTTCTTTGTAATCGCCTAGGGTCACATTAAACCCTTGAGCACAAAATGCCTCCCATATACTTTTTTTCTTTTTCAAATAGTAAAACTTGAGCGTCCTTAATTTGATTATTTTTACCAATTTTTACGTATCTGTATCTTCTTGGTGCAATTTTATTTAGGCGGTGCAAAATTTGAGTTATTATATATTTGAACATTTCATTTGAAGAATGCATAGTGTAGATTATATCCCAAGGGATATTTTGTAGCAATTCTATGAACATATTTTTATTGAAATTTGCAAAACTTCTGCAGCATATTCTCTTACTACTATGTTGTATATTTTTCATATATGATACATACAATAATAGACTATGGTCAAAGAAGCAATTGTAGCAGAACGCTTGAAATGATCTCCTCGAATTAGTTAGGAAGTAGTTGATGAGTGAGTTGTCTCTAGTTGGGAGACTATTCCTGATATTACTGAGATTCAAATCATCGCATAAATTTTTAATTACAACTGCCTCACGTTTCTCAAACTGGTGTATATTAAAATGAAAACTTCTCTCCTTGATGTAAAGGCATATCCAATTTCATCATTTAGGTAGTTCGGGAAATTTTTCGTATATTGCTTTTTTGGATTATAACATACACAAATCAATGAATGCAGTTTATTGATGCAGATATCAATCCATAGAGATTCAAATTTTGTATTGCAAGTCTCTATATTTTTGCATCTCGGTTTAAAAATTTTAGGAATAATTAAGAGTAATCCACTTCTTCTACTGCCTCTTTTTTACTGAAAATATTACATTTACTTTTGTTGAAGTTAAACAGGTCAGGTGGTGTATTATTGAACCAAATTTCAGTAACAGCATATATGGTGTTTTGATTTGAAGAGTCAACTACTTCTTTGAATTCACTTCTATGTGCTAATAGACTTCTAGCATTCAAATACACGATTTTAATGTTGTGTCGAGATAAATTCAGAGCTATCTAAGATATTTGGACCAGGATTTGGTTTGAAATCTCCAGATATTAAAAGTAGTATTATTATCAGATTTATTATGATAATTAATGTGGTGGAAAAATACATTTACAATTAAAGATAAAACAGGTTTTGTACATTTGGGATTGTTAGAAATATCACCATACGTATAAAGTCAATGGGTTCACTTATAGTTATAGTTAAGAGACATATGATTAATGTAAAAATTAAATAGTACCTCATTGGCTTTAGCTTAGTCTGTAAATAAGTTTTTGGAGGTAGAGCTGTACACTGCCACGCCATGCCACTGCCGTGTTTTAGATCATGTCACCGCTGTAGGATCTGAAAAATGGCTAAAGAATGGCGTGGTGGATAATTGAAGCAGTGATCTTTTATAGAGAATAGTAAGGGCAGGAGCAAGGTGCTACTTTTTTCTGATTGGTCAAGAGGGTGGTATTTGACCTCTTCTGGACCATGGATATTGCTGGGTGTGTTGTACTGACGTCATGGATCTTGTAAAGTCATGTACTCTTACTAGTTTTTATGTTATTTATGTGGCCAAACAAGACAAAATGTAATTTATTACATGTTTCTAGTGACCGGTATAACTATACATTCGCTGTAATTTAAATTGGGAGTCTATACACTAAATGCAAATTTTCAAATACATTGCTATTTAATTGTAAAAATTTCCTTATGTTTAATTTGTTTTAATAATATTCAAATACAGAAAAAAACGAGAAATATTTTGTTACATGTGTAATACACAATAAAAACAAGCTACATTTTCGGAAAAAGTAATAAATGGATTGATCTCAAATTTTCACCAGAAGTGGGTCTCCCATCAAAGAGAAATCCATTAAATTTTGGTGCTGATCCGGGGACACAAGATGCGTGGCGGAGGTCTGTGTTCTCCGAGTGGTTTTCTAGTTAGAACTCAAATTGTTTTAATTACTTTTGTTTAAATACAATTGACTGAATGGAATTATTTTGTTTAATTTCTTATTTTTAACTAACAAGTTAAAGACATTGTTTTCACTATGAATAATATTATTTTGTATTTTTCTATCTTTTAAATATCATGCACCTGTATTTTTGCATGTAAATACACTATTTATAAACATTTATACGTTTAGAATGGTGAATGCAAATTTAACAATTGGAAATCATATCTATTGATGGAAAAAATCGTCAAAAACTACGAATAATGAATGTGTCAACATATTTACACATTAAAGTTACAAAAGCAGAAAACCTGTGCAACGTATACACCCATGCAAAAGTCATAATCCAAATAAGGTGAAAAAACGTGCAGACGTTGGTAAACCAGTGAAAGCCGGCAAACCCATGTAATGTATACACACATGCAAAGTCATAAACCAAATAAAGTGAAAAATGTGCAAAGTCAAGAAAAGATGTATCAGTCTACAAACGTGTACAACCCGAAAAATCGCGTTCAAAGGCAACAAAAGAAATGCAGAGAGAAGAAACTAATATATAATAATGTTGTATATTGAAATGCATGTGTGTATAAATTATATTAATAACATTGAATGTAAAATTTTTTAGGAAATGAAATTACACCTTTATGCATAAAACCATGTTTTGATTTTAACGTGTAAGTCTATATTCCATGTTTGTAGTGTTAAGTCACTTTTATGAATAACCCAATATTTTGCTTTTTCCGAAAACATCGATGAACTACAATCCAATTTATATCTCATACATGACTACTATAACAAAAACATGATGTTTCCGGCTTCCAGTGTTTTGTCGACTTTTGCACGTTTTTTCACTTTATTTGGTTTATGACTTTGCATGGGTATATACATTACATGGGTTTGCCGGCTTTCACTGCTTTACCAACTTTTGCACGTTTTTTCACCATATTTGGATTATGACTTTTGCATGGGTGTATACATTACACAGGTTTTCTGCTTTTGTAACTTTAATGTGTAAATACGTTGACACATTCATTATTCATAGTTTTTGACGATTTTTTCAATCAATAGATATGTTTTCCAATTGTTAAATTTGAATTCACCATTCTAAACGTATAAATGTTTGTAAATAGTGTATTTACATGCAAAAACACAGGTGCATGATATTTAAAAGATAGAAAAATACAAAATAATATTATTCATAGTGAAAACAATGTCTTTAACTTGTTAGTTAAAAATAAGAAATTAAACGAAATGATTCCATTCAGTCAATTGTAATTAAACAAAAGTGATTAAAACAATTAAAACACAGACCTCCGCCACGTATCTTGTGTCCCCCGGATCAGCACCAAAATTTAATGGATTTCTCTTTGGGTGGAGACCCACTTCTGGTGAAAAATATTTGAACGAATTCAAATTAACGAGCATCCTTGTAAACATGATCTCCTGCACAATATGGTTTTCGTAAAGGTATTTCTACGAGCGACGCTTTATCACAAGCTACAAAAAATGGCGAACAACAATAAATGATAATGAATACTCAGCAATTGCTTGCATAGACATCTCGAAAGCGTTCGATTCCATAGATCACAGTATCTTACTACAAAAAGTTACATTTCTAGGTTTTTCTAATGACATATTTAGATAAATGATTTGTCCGACTAAGTAACGTGTGACGTCATACAATATGCATATGATACAATATTATTTCATTCTAATAAATTTCCCGAAAAGCGGTTCAAACTCTCGAAACAAACGGCTTCTCTTGCTTAATATTTTGCTTCTATAAAGCAAACAGTAAATCGACTAAAAATTCAATTTTGTATTGTTAAATCAAAAACTAAATCTACTGATACTTCAAAATACCAACTTAATTTTGAAGGCATTCAAATAAAACAGTTTGAGTCTTTTAAATACCTCGGAATTTTTTTTGACACAAATCTACATTTTGAAGCGCAACTAAATCATGTTATTAGAAAAATAGGCATATCGATTAAAGCAATTAACTTAATTTCTCAATAACTTCTAACTAAGGCAAAAATGCAATTAATATATGCTCTAATATTAAGTCATTTTAACTATGCCAACATACTCTACATAGATATAAACCAAAAATTTCTCAGGAAATTCAAAGTGCAACTAAATTGGGCTATTAAAGTAGTAGTAAGTGACATAGCTTTAATAAGAATAGTAGATATTGAAATATTTCAAAATTATTTCTACATCTGCAATGTTACATCTATGTAAATTTCTTAACAACGTTCTTCAAAATAATTAATAATACTTTCCCATATAACAAAAATGACGTTTTAAAAATGAAACTTTAAAAAAATACGTAGTTGAATTTCTTGAAAAAAATTCACTATTTATTCATCATGCCAGAAGAGTGCTTATGATACTTATACCCTTAAATGAATCCAACAAAAAAATTTCGCGCTTTTGGCCGAGTTTCGAAAAGGTTGAGATTAATTTTTCAATTTACGCTGTAAGCACTTTTCAAAGTGAACATCTAATGCTAAAAATCAATTCGGAAAGCTAGAAATTTGGTGAAGCAGCAGTTTTGAAAAAGTTATAACCGTTCTGATGAAGTCTTAACTGGGCACCAATTGGTGTGAAATTGACTGGTTCTAAAAAACTGAACGTATTGTGCAAAATCCATGATCAATAGAGTCGATTAAAATACCTTTTGCTCTCAAAACAAACCTCAAGCTTCTTGTTTTAGAAAAAACATGCTGCACACTGTAATCTGTCCTTTCTAAGTAGTGGGTAAGGGTCATTAACAGACCATGTGCTATCTAGATCGACGTTATTTAAGAAAGTTTCAGCAATATTAAAAACTTGAAATGAATTCCATATATTTGAAATATTTAATGCTTAGATTCTGAAAATTTAACCAGAATTCTACTGGGAATTTTTCAATATTAGTGATGCATTCCCAAAGAATTTATAAATGCTTATGAATCACGAACTATTGAAGATATTTAAAATTGGAAAATATCACAAAATTGACAATTGTTTCCTAGTTATTTTTCGATTAAATTCGGCGAGACAACCTCTGAATTTGAGTACGGCGAACCTGGACGGGTATCACACAGTTTTTCTTGAGAAAAGAATTCTGGGTGGTTGTTGTTCCCGTGGACAGAAGATTTCGTTATCTGTACACTATGTAGGTATAGAAATAATTTGAATATTTTTACAAAAATCGAATTTCTTTTTGGAAAAAAGTCTTATTTGCATGAACTTAAATACAAGAATAATGCCATAGACGTGTCAATGTAAAAAGTTTTCAATATTTCTTAACAAACTTTGATAAAATTATTCAAACATGTGGACAAATCGATTTGTTACTCAAAAGTAACATTAGTAGAAATAGAATTACTGCATATCTACGTAATTCACGATATTTTTTATGTGCGTTTCAAAATTTAAGATCGGAAAGCGATTAGTTTCAATACATTATGTACAGATAACAATAGAAAAATTGCATAACTGTTTGCAAATTTTTTCGCTAATGCACTTCAGGAATTGGTTATTCGATAGAAAAGCTGATTGTTGCCAATGGTAATTATATTGAAAAATATCTAAGTGCATTTTTCAAACTCATATTTGATGTAGTTCAATTATCAGTTTTATGAGTGCTTCGAGGCATTATTGAATAAACCAGTTATGCTCACTACTGCTTCGTAAGATATGTTGCGTTGCAGAACAAGCATCAAATTTTGCTTGCCTTCAGACTTGTTCACATATAGTAAATATATAACATATGCGGCTAAGAAACGTTGCTGTCATTAAGTTGAGAATTACTCAATGGTTCATATTTCGGTTTACAAAATCATTGTTAGTAAAACATTTTACAAAGTATTTACTATTTTTAGACTTTGCAATACCTAATATCACTAAGTCTTAGTTATTGGTAGTAAACGCTTATGTATATAGCCATTCTTTGAAATTTTTGACTTAGCTTCATATATTTAATAAATGTTTTCATACCTTTATGTGAAAACCTACCTCCAACAAATATGCAGGCTCATAATAAAGAATTTTTAAGTCAGGTGAAAGGTTATTTACACAATCGTTTTTTAAATATGTAACTAGAGAATTTAAATATTGATTTCATGTTTAAAACAATTAGTGTTTAAAAAGACAAATACTCAATTAATACAATATAACCTAATTGGCCTTTTATTTCTGTTCACCACAATTTTATAAATAATGAGCATATATACCAAAATTTATAAACAAATAAAAAATAATAGGAAATATACAATAAAGTACATAAATTAAGGTTAAAATGAAATTGCCTAAATTTTGTCAGACGTTTTCAAGTTCCTATTGATTTTTATACAATTGATAACATTTGTAATTACAATCATTCAAAATCATCTATACATTTAAAAATCCAATTATTTAGTTACTAATAACTAAAATTTCTCATGTTAATAGTACTAAAGTTCAACTAAGCATTGAATTATGTAGTTTGTCCATATCCTCTTCACAAGTAGCTTCATACGTTTGCAGTCTATGCACTTTATCAAACATATGTAATTGTATGCGAGGATTGCTTTCTATATATGTGATATGTATGTGATTTCTGCAACTAAGTAATAAAGCAATTTGAATGAAGGAAATGTCATAAGTCCAGCTTTAAAGTCAAATGGCTAGCATTGCTTATATAATCCTCGTTTCGGTGCACATGGCAGCAATGGAGTTTTCTATTGGAATGCTTTCTTTGAGCGCTCTCGAACCACGCAGACACAAAATTGTGCTTCTCAGAAGTGCAAAGCTGATTTCAGTTCCTATTGATTGTGATGATTAATGATTTGTTAAATATTTGTTTTCTTCACATCGAATTTCATAAGGTTATTGAATATGAGATTAACCGCATATGAAACGTAGGGATTAGTTCTATTTGTACAAAAGAGTAGGGTTCAGACTCATATGAAATAAAACCCGTAATTGGATTTGAACCTCTAAGCCTTACCATTTAGTAGGGTTAATGTTCATCTCTTAAATAAACGCTACCATTCAAACATTAGCATACGTTCAATATATTATTGGCAGTAATAAATCAGTTTAATTTGTTAAATTAATCGCCAGCAGCAGTTCCGATAATATTGCAAAAAAGTAAGACCTCGCAATCAATAAATTATTACAATTTGTTTTTCAGATTTTACGGTTTCTAATAACAGAAATAATGCACGTTTTCAGTACAGTAGTGATCAAAAGTTCTCGGACACCTAATTCAACAAATTCTTTTTACACTATAGCTGTGCTAAATAAGTGCAAATTTGAATATTGTAATGGGATTTGCACAAGATTTGATGGCCAGTATTTTAGATACTTCTGAATAAATTCTTACAAAAATATTTGAATATACTAAGTTTTTCATGCTGAATACGATTTTTGTTGTTTTACATACCCTGCATATTTAATAACATAGTTTTAGGGGGGCCCTTTACAGGGTCATAGAATGAAAATTAAAATCGCATGTATAAAAATTGAGGAGAAATTGGTATACACAATGCTAAAATTAATCAAATTGCAAAAAATCACAGCTATACTTTTCATCACTTTAAAAAGAATTTGTTCAGTTAGGTGTCCGAAAACTTGTGATCACTACTATATGCCCGAACCAAAATTTCTACAAAATATTAACAAAGGCTATTGTAACAAGCTTCACAATATTCTGCTAAATAAATTTAAGTTTCCAATAACTTATTTATTTACAATAAATATTTACAGAATATTACAAAAAAATTGTTTGTTGCAAAAAACGATTATTTTTCAATTCCCATTTTAAGTAAAATTCCAACTGATGCAATCGAAGTTGCAATTGTTAGTTCTTGTTCAATTTACATGCATATTATTTTAATTGTTAAATAAGTAATAATTTTGAATTTTGTCCAAGCTGCTACTATATTTATGCAAATTGTTCGGTAGCGCTTGTAAAAATCTTCACCTACACTCAACTGTAAGGCATTACAATATGCAGACGAAACGTAGTTGATCACTAATCATGGATTATGACATAGAACAAGGAAATTCCGAGCTAAAACTGTCCCTCCGAAATTGTAAGCAAATTAATTTTCCGAATTGACAACGCTTGGAAAAGTGACAGTCACCATATTTTTTCTCAAGATCAAACTTGGTTAGAAAATTTTCTTGACACGACATTTGCGTGTTTAGAAAACGCGGAATATTAATTCAAGTACTTCAAAAATTAGAATTTTGTGAACCAAAATGAGTTCGCTTAAATATCTCTAGACAGACAAAATATTCCATCTCCAGATTGCCTTCAAGAAAGTTACTCGGTTAAACTTCAGTATTTTGTAATTATTGCACATTTCATTTAGAAAAATGAAGCCTACTTTTATGAAATTCATCTTTTTAACTACTATATTTTATAACTTCTCCAATAATTATGATTTCTTCAAAAAATTTCCAAAATACAGTCATACACATTTCTTTAAAAATCGTAACCCAACAAAAACGGACTATTGAACATGACATTGCCAAAAAATATGAGATAGAAACACAAATTAAAGTTTATTAATATCGATAACAAATAATTAATTGTATAAATTTAAATGGCTATCCTTCATGTACTAATTTGTACGCAATTCGAGCCACGTTCCCAACGGCAACAAGAGCGCAAAACAACGTGAATCTATAAACCAAAACATCAGAAGATCCACGTTTTAAATGGACAGGAACTTCAGGATTCGATTGGAATTCCGACTGCAATTGCTTGATTCTTTCGAATTTCTTTACGGGATCTCCAAAAAGTGTTCGTCTTGGAACGTTCCTGACATAGGTGATTCCTCGCATTAGTGTCCGCATGTCTAGATATAGACTTAATATATGTACACACTAACACCAAATACATATTCAAATATATATTTCGCTAATTTATTCTACTCATAAATTAAAGCAAATACATTAGGAAGTACACTAGCAGTTTAATGACAATTAATTTCGGTTGTAAGTTTCTTATCACTAATGAGCTTTTAACGGAGATTTATGCGGCTACAATGTGTCAAAATAAATTAATGCTCAAATCAATGTTTTATATGATGCGTTTCAAACATGTTCAATGGCATTCAGAATAGATTGTAAATTCATTTCGATTTAGTGACGAATATAACTTTGGTTGAACATCAATTAAAATACTAATCAGTTGCAATTTTTTTGTGTTCCCAAAAACGGACTCAAAATGTAGAACTAAAAGTCAATTTCATCTTTCCTGGATTTATATGACCACAAAATAAAACTACACTGAAGGAGACTATTCCTATCCAGAGAAAACTAAAATAATCTGACAAGAGAATATACAATTCACACAATTGTGAAGTTATTTAGTATAATCTTAAATCTGTAAAAACAAATTTATAAGGCATGATAAAATTCAATTAATAATATACAAAGACAATGAAATTAATTTTCATTTCCAGGTAGATTAAACAAACCACCACACTGAAAAAGTTTGACTTTTTAAAAATAACATTTAGTCTCCCTAATATCACTATGAAAATGCGACTCATCCATGGAAAGGATCATTATGAATTACTAGTTATTGCAGAAAAAATACTAATTTTCAATCTTCATCGGAACATTAATCGATTTTCATTAACAAGAAAATACCAAAAAAAATACAAAGTATATTCAGGGTTTGGTATAATTTATTTACAACTCTAATTAATCTGCACTTATATTCAACAGCAACAATCACAATTATTTAATTAATTTAGCTCACAACCGACTTTTATAGCCTCATCAGAGATATGACAAAGTAACACATCAATCAATGGAGTTACAGTTGTAGAATTTTTGAATTAAATTGTAAGCCTTTTCATACTAATTTTATACTTAAATTGAGCGAAGAGGTTTACTGGAAAAAAATCGGCAATAAATAAGGAATTTCTTTTTTAGATAAACAATTCCAAAGCTGTCCATATAAAATTCACTACCACCAAAAACCTCTATTTATCTTACGTGACAGTGTTTCCAGCTGTTAATTTCTAGCTCACTCCTCATCAGTTATGCTCATTAACTTTCAGCTCACATATAATAAAATACAATACGCTCTACACCTTAGAAGTAGATAAAAGTATTTTCAAAATGAGCTAATGAAATCATAACACCATTTCTTGTAAATTCGATTAATTTATCTTTAAGAACAATCACTTTTCTCAAACATTTTACAAGACATGAATTATCCCCATACAGGTGTGGAAATTGCTATAATTGATGCCCTGGTGAACGAATAGTTTTGGACTCTCCTTTCTATAGTCAACGACGGGCCTCTAAGGGAAAATGGCAGCCAAATAGTAAGGGAATGAGAAATGGAAGGAATAAGAAAAGGCTACCGGAAGGACGGAGGGGATATGGGACTGTGCAAACAGGGCCGTCCACTGAGTGTCACATTGGTGTTTTCAATGTTCGTTATCTCATTGATACGAGCACTCTTGAATCATTGTTTAACACCATGATCTCAAGACATGGTTTTGCTGTGCGGCACACCTGAAAGGTGAAGTAGCTACGGGTGTGCCCAAAGGATACTACTTATACATTATCGGCAATGACACAAAGGCAAGGGATGTGGTTGATTTCTTAATTGGTCCTAGACTGGTTAATTGTAATCCCAAGTCTCACCCCGTCCTTCCTGGAATGGCAAGGTTATCCTTTCATCATAGGTTATTTTTAGGTATATGTGACTTTATTGTTGCATATGCACCAACTGAATCAAACTCAACTGAGAAAGACATAACTGAGTTCTAAAACAATCTGAACAAGGTCATATCTGAGTGCCAACCAAAAAGATACCTCATGGCGTAGGATTTCAACTGCAGAGTTGGCAAATCTATGACGCAGTTCTGGAGTGAATGGAAATTTTGCCACAGCAGAACACAGTTCACCAAATGGTGAAACGCTGGTAAATTTTTTTGTTGACCAGAAGCTACCTAATAAATTCTTTCAGCACAAGAATGTGCACAATACCACTTGGACGCACCCAGGTACAGGTGTGAGGTCCCTGTTGGATTATTTTATGATTCCAATGAAATGTATGAAGCATGTTTGGGACGTAAAAGCTAGGCAAGGTCCTAATCTTGATTCGAACTATGATTTAGTTATCATGGACATATTGCCTTATTTTAAGCGCAGAGGGCGTAATAGACGTCTTAAGGAATGATGCCGACCTAGAGACATTGAACCTAGATGGTCTCTCCTATAATTCGAGAGCATAAGGGATGCTTATGCATCAAATCTGGGAAAGCTACTGGCTAAATCCACACCTGGTTATTAACGAACAGTTGCCTGCCTGCAAAGTGCACTTGAAGTCCTTCCTCAGGATTTCAAAATCCCAAGGGTAGACCCCATCGACCAATGTAAGTAAATTAAGGTCACAGTTGATCACACGCGTGCAGCCAAAATGTTGTTCCTAAGCAAAAAGGATTCCAGTAGCCCAAAGGTTTATCGTAATGCAGTGAGAAACTGCATTAGACAGCGTAAGCTGGCCATCTCTACGGTATTCACGTCCACTCATAATGAAGCAGGTGATGACTGCGACTGGGATGGTAGAAAGAGGAGCATGCAGAAGATTGGCAGAGTGAAACATGTTGGGGTGCCTGACAATGAAGCCAGACCTAAGGGTGCATTCACACAAAGATTGTGCTTGCTAAAGCTAGTTTTTTTGCACTCACATAGAAAGCGAGTTTGCGCTAGCTTTAAATCTTGGGTGTGCACACACAGAGCTTGCGATATTTTATAGCTAGAGTGTTCACACAGCGCGATTGTGCGAACTTGGGATTGCTAGAGATTTAAATAGTTGAGTTACTGAGAGAGCATTTACACAAGGATTTATCGCAATCCCAATTAAAACCTAGCTCTAACACATGTTTAAAGATAATTGTGTTCACACAGAAAGCGCGCGAGTGTGCGCTTGTAAAAAATTGTAAATTTGATTTTAAACATGTTAAATTATTTTCGGCTTTCATATTCCCAAATTGGATATAAATTTGTACCAAAAACTGTTAAAGCAATTTCTTCCAATGATATTTAAAAATACTACATTTAGTTTGATACTGCTGGTTCAAATATCTCCTTGCAAATTAACTTAATCTACGGAATGAACTTTTTGGTTAATAGCAATATTATGTTTAAATTGAAAATATGAAATGTAACATCCCTGAATATCTTCAATTCAATAAAAAAATTTTAACATTGTGTGTTCCAGATAAATGTGATAATATGTATATGCACCCCGAATATCTCTTTTTGCAGGTGCTACTTTCTAGGTTTTTAGTTTAGTCAATACATTCAGTGGCGTACATAAGGGGGACATGGTGGAATGTTCCCTCGTCAGGCATTCAAAAGTGATTTTGACAGTGTAAACCAAAAAATTTTCGGTAAAAAAGGAAAAATTTAAAATCTAAGATCGGAAATGCATTTTAGGGCGTTTTCTCAATATTTTCTATATTTTCGCATGACTAAGATGTCCTCACCCTCAGAAAATATACCTGGTACGCTCCTGAATACATTGCTGTAGTCAAAAGACTAGTTTTATTTGCATGCTAAAAATATTAATAATTGTGATTTACAAAAAATGACATTTGGAAGAAAAAAGCTGTCATTAATCAATCCACAGTATAATTAAATTAGTGAGCATTAAGATAGACGCAAACAAATAACTTTTCAAAACTGCTTTAGCGTGTTTTTTGAACTCGATTCATTATAGACAGCTGCTTAAAGGTGCGTTCAGACGAGAACCTTTTGATGTATATCATTTGATATACGCCAAAAAGATGCTCGTCTGAACGCACATCGTTCAAATTAGCATACATCAAAAAGACGCTCGTCTGAACGCTCCCAAATTTTGATAGATGCATCAAAAAAGCATACATCAAAAAGATGCTCGTCTGAACGCACTTTCATCAAAAGATGCGCATCAAAAGGTTCTCGTCTGAACGCACCTTAAGGGTACAATCATTAAGAATATTTAACCCGACAGAATCCCAAAGTAAGACAAGA
>CABFPE010000301.1:711789-739546 GCA_900660155.1 Hofstenia miamia
AGTATATTCCACGGAGATCAGATTATGCTGAAAGTCGTTTACGGCATCGAAATGCAACTGGAGGTATTTCAACCAGCATATTTCCTCATAGACATTTGAAGATCTATTGAATAATTTATTGATATTATGGATGGTAATCTATAATCTAAATAAAAGTTCTGTTCTTTCTATGAGTTAGTCAATTTTAACTAGAAAGCATGATTAAACGTTCATAAATATTTACTTATTGCTACATGAATTATCCCAATTTAGCCAAAAGGATATATTATATTGTATCAACAAATGCAAATGTAAACCTTTGAAATAACGAATATGCCCTCTGAGAAGCGACTAAATTCTTCGTAAAATTTACAACCAATAAGAATTAAGTGTATTTTAAATATTGTAATGTGATATTAAAAATTAACCTTATATTAAAATAGTACATTTACTAAAAAATTATCTAAGAAATTTTTTATTAAAAATTTTTACAAAAGTTTTACTCATTGAATTTTTTGTAACTAGGCAAAAGAAAATGGCGTAAAACATGACATTAGACCATCAAAGTGATTCAGAATATGCTGATGTGTATGCTCAGGATATTTTGGAAGAATTGGAAAATCTTGATTTTGAGATAACTGAGGAAAAACTAATTAAGTAGGTTTATTTTATGTGAATGAAGACAAAAGCCATGTTTGTGGAATTATCAGTACATATATTGGTTAAGACAAAAATGAAAATATTACCCGCATTTATTCTGAAAAAATAATTTAATTTTCTGTCAATTGAACTTACTAGTTCTTTGTTATAATGGTTTTTCGTTAATATAGTGTTATTTGGATGTTGTATTCCACATGAAGAGCTTTACTGCTAAACTGAAGTATTTGTTTTATATATTTTAATTATATAAATTTAGTAAATTTCAGTAAATATTTCATGAAATTTAGCTCATTTTGAAAAATTCTCGTAAAAAATTAATTTTAGTGAAGCAGCAATCGCTTCTTTCAAACGGTTATGCTAAATTTTGTAGTACAATTTTTAATGTGCGTTCACGCGCCTTTTTATGTTTGCTTTTTCACACATTTTTGTTGTCTTGCATATATGCATCCATTTTTTCTATCTATATATATATTTATGCATACAAATCCATTCGTATAAGTACAATTTTCAATTACTCTTAACTTTTCCTCATTACAATTTTTGAATACTTTCCAATGGCAGTTATCAGTCTCAATTAAAATAGACATAATTTTCTGTCTCCAAACTGCTTCGTTGTGTGATAATGATTTTTGTGTTTCAATGATATGGAACTATGTAAATATATTTTAAAATTGCAATTTTTTAAGAATTTTTTTCTTATCTGATTTATAGGAACTAATTTTAGTTTTATATTCTGTTGATTATTTACCTCAAGCTAGAAAAACATTTTCATTCCTACAGATAACAGAAATAAGTTTGTACCTACAAACACGCATCATGGCTCGTTTCGAATTTGTGAACTTTTTAAACAGATTGATTATTGCAGATGTAAATCCAATAGGATGTTAGACTCCATTTCTCTTGCTGAGCATCCATTTCCCGCGCCTATATTTGAAAAAATTTCTGCCCAGTTTGGCTTCTGATTGGAGAGATGGTCTTTTCAGGGTGATTCAAATTGAACAACGTGAAGCAATTTATTTCACTAATGTCCAACATACTATAAAAATAGACTATGTCTCATCATCATGTAGAAAATTATGTGATATTATTTTTGCACATTTCCCTCATTACTGCATATATGTCGAGTTTACTTCAAAATTTATTTCATCAAAACGAAGCCAGTGATTTTAATGATTAAAGAGATTAGAATTCACTTCAAAACTTATTAATTGGGATTTTATTTTTTTGATTACTTCAAAAATCGATAACGGCCATCTGGGTTTTTAGAGAAGGCAATGAGAATTAGATTATTTTACTCAATTCATCTACTATCTTTTAAGAAATGTTTCTATTATTGTATCTTTCATGATAGCGTTGGCAGGGTCATCAGAATTTAGCAAGATGTTACCTGCGGCACACCTGCATAGAACAGGCCTTTCACTTTACTACTTTTTTCCATTTTTGTCGATTTCAAATAAATGTCTTCTGAAGTGCGTGATATTGTCATCATTTCTATTCATCCTAAATTTGCCATCTTTTACTCCACGATCAGTTTCAGCATGGAAGTCATTAACATGCTGAACTTCAATTAATTCGGATTAATCAGCCGCGGCTTTTCATCATTAAAAATAGTATAATGCCCAAGCTGTCTAAGTAGCTAGTCATTTGCCATGCTTTTAAAGGCACAAGTTACAAAAAGCTATAGGCGCACTAAATCATTTAATTGACCATTGCGTTGCAGTGCACTAAGATAAATTACACGTGAGTGAAGTAAAATTCGTGGTCATGCAGTCACTTGTTTTTCACTGAATTGAGCTTTTGGCTTTACCTAGTATAACATTGACTCAATTTTTGAAGAAAGCCAATTTTATGACTCGTGTTTCAAAGAGAACTCTTCCTTTGCTATGCTTGAGCTAATTAAAATGACCAAAGGATTAAAGCAATGACATATTGTTCAGCCCAATCTTTGCTGTTCTAGAAATTCAATAGACTTTGTTCTCCTAACTTGGACTTCTGCTTGTGGCATAGGGATCTTTTTCTAATTATTCTTTCAGATTTCTACTAAACACCAATATAGTTTTTATATATAATGTTGATTTCTTAGTTTTAAATTTATAGTTTGTTAATTGCAAATATATATCTAGGCAACTACTAACGCAATCTACTCAAGAGTTAAAAACTGTATTGGATGATTTAGAAAGAAGATTAAACACCATCGAATTAGAAGGTTTGCACATAACTTACTTAGTTTTTGTTATTTTATTTGTATTTATTTAGGTTCTTGTAATGTAAGTAATGTTAACAAGTGATTTTCCACTAACTTGCTTCTATTAACCCATGTTTTATGTATTAATAGCATTAGGATTACATTTTTGGTAAATAGATTAATAAATTATGGAATGGCCAACATTTGCATAACTAAGAATTGCTTAGATTATTGTTTCTATATTATTATCAACGCATTTTCAAAAGAGCTCAGGTCTGGAGAATTTACATAGAACGTTGGGAAGTGTAAGCTTCCATAAAATTACAGAAGGAAATTAAATTCTTCAGTAATAAGTTTACGTGCTAGATACTTAATTATTTGCAAGAATTTATATTAAATTCACACAAAAATATTATGTCTAGCAATACTAAATGACTGTTTTTGTAGCTGATATCTCACTTCTCTTATATTCTAGCACACATATATGGCACTAAAAATACATAGAATGAAATTGTCGACGTGTCCAACTGAAAGTGTCATATCCACAGGCCAAACGAGAAAATATAAAAGAGAGGATGCATTCGCAAATTTGCTGCCCCTGCAAGTTGCAACTAGGATCGCCTCCGTTTACTTGTCTAAACCTTCTACATTTATAGGACAAGCTTGATAGCCTATATAATAATTACCCAATTCTGCAAAGATCACTGGCGTATATTAAACCATTAGGTGTACTTCAAAAACAATGATAACACATGTATGAAATTTGAAATGTAAACTATTTTGCCCATAGTTTTTCTCAAAGTAGGTTCTCTCTTATTACCTTTATTACATAAGTGAAGGGAGTTCTAATGAAGTATTTTGACACAGAACCTGTCAGCATACTAAATACTAGAAATAACAAAAAACAAGGAGGAAAGAAGTTTTTGTACTGTAAGCTACACGTACAATAAAACTATCAAGAATTGAAATTCATGATTTAATAATCAAAAATGGGAAAAACCCAAATGAATTCTATTAGGTAAACATTTATTGCATTCTTGCAAGTTTCTGATACATATTACAAACTTTTCCTTATTTCACAGAAAATTGTTCATTTGTTGCAATTTTTTTGTCTTTGTTAAAAACGCCCGAAAAATATGTAGCCAAGCTAATCTAAAGATTAAATTGTACATTGATTAAAATTGTATTATAATAACACTTTTAACATTAAAAGCTCTTTAGTTCACTCTACTCCAATTCAATATCCAAAATGCTTCAGCAACAATATGAACTTGTACAAAAATGTAGTTGACTTTTGATTGCGTTTGCCTTACCAATAATAATAAATCAAAATGAATTGAAAGCTTCAAGTACAAATAGATGTATATAAATAGCTGATTCAATTCCATGAGTAGTTTTAATTTGAAATATTTTTCACAAAATAAGTGAATAAATTCTCCTATTCGGTCATTGCCCATCATTGTTTTCAAGCAGTTCTTGAACAACAGCCACCAGAATGCAAAACATAAACTCATGGGCCTCAATAAGTTAAGGAACACATAAAGCGTTGTTTTCTATTCTGACGTACACTTGAAATATTGGATAGTAAATCGGGATTAACTAGCAAGGATTGAATTGAACACCTTGGATTATATTCCACCTTATTGATTCTTCTATGGTATTGGATAAAAATAAGCCATCAGACAGTAATACTATTTTCAAGGCTAGAAATAGCCATTTAGAAGAACTCGAAGTACAAAACTGAAATTTAGACTGTCGAATTGAAGACCTCTTATTTCAACATAATATAAAGATTTCCTTCAAAAGAATAAGGCTTGTTTTTCGTTTAGCAGAATAGAACAAATCAATAGTTCAAAAATATAAATTGTGTATGTTGGCATTATACAAAGAAAACAGAAATCATTATTCAATTTTTATTTCACAAAACGATCTAGAGAGATGGACTTTTTAATTACTGCATTGTAAATTTAGATAATTAATGGAAATATAATGAATATTTTACAACATCTGTTAAAATGTCATTTTGCTGCCCCTGAGAAAAGATGTTCCAAGGTGGATCACCCCTAGCAACCCCGGTTAGCTGGGCCTCTGGTCATATCACATGTTTACTAACCATGCTAGAATAAGCGATAATTCGCCAATATTTTAAATTTTCCCGCTAACTGCTACCTTCTATAATAATATATCTATTAATATTAACGAATCAAGAGTCTACTCAAAAGCCATAAATTATAACATTGCTGATCAAATTTGATAATTCATAACTATAATATATAGAAAATGATTTCGCAAAGTCCTATTAGCAAAGATAAAGCTTTCCACCTTAAAAGATTATGCATAAAGTGTTACATCTTCAAATATTGTACTTCATTACTTTAGGCTGCGAATGGAAAACACGATGGGAAACGCAGCAAGAACTAAATTCCATGCTCGAACGTCAATGTGCATACATGAAACAGAAGAATCTGGATTTGAAACAACTTCTAAAATCGGGTATTTAATTTGACTAAGGACACTGATAGTTATGCCTGCAGTCTTAGAGCATATAATTGTTTTAATGCACAATTCTTATTTTGTCAAACTAACTATCGTTTCAGGTAATTTCCACAAGCTTTATGAAGAATATTCGGAGGTATATTTCTCGTTTGTTAAACTATATTATCTTTTTCTATTCTATAGATTGCTCTACAAGAACTCGTTATTGAAAAAAGAACAGAGAAACAGTCACTGTTATCAGAGCTGAAAGATGTTCAATATCGACTTGAACAGGAAGCCAAGGTTAATAAATTTTTAGCTTTTGATAATGTATTCTTTTTCACCATTTTAGTAGATAATGTCCAAATATTTAAACACTAGCAATCGCATTATGCTTTTTTGATATCTGAATACGAAAAATATCATTAAGTGCTACTGTTAATATATGCCCATCATTGCCTGCATTCTCATTCAAAACAAGATCATCTACAAAAAACATGAAAGATGGAAAAACTATTGAGGATGTTAATTATATTACCAAGCAGATTTGTCTCTTTAAAATTTACATGATTATATTTATTAAATATATATTGTATTTGAGTTTGAGCATTAATATAATAAGAAAGTATTAGGCTATTAGCCTAAAATTTCTTTATATCCAGATTTTTTGTTTATTAAGTAAACCTAGTCTATTTAGCTTATTTATGCCAGTCAGAATTAAAATGTAATGATATCAAATTCGCTGGTTAATTAGTAGGAATATTGTTAGTTAAATTGTGAATTACTATCACGCTTTCGCAAAATTTTCATGTTATTGTCGTTCTTGTCACCACACCCAGTGTTGGGAAAAAATCCGATTTAAATTAAAAACATAAAAAATTTCGGATTTTTTTATTTAAATCGAATTTTTTAATTAAATCGGATTATTTTCTAAATTTCAATTTTACCCAGACAATGTTCCAAGGTAGTAAATATTAGAAATCCTTTTGATACCACTATTTTTGAAATACAATAATAATTTAATTAATTTTAAGTAAACTAAAGATAAAAAACATGCAAAACAGCATTTTCAGAGCTTGCCAATTCATTTCAATATCAAAGCAATGACTTCAAAACAATTAGAATACATTACTTTTATCTCTTTTAATGTTCTTGATATAAATCAATAATTGAACTAATAATGTGTTTTGATATAAATCATGATTTAAATAAGATTTAAATCAATGATTTAAATCGAGTGATACAAATCGCCCAACACTGACCACATCCCATAATTCGAAAGTTCGCACTTTACGAACTTTATTTAAACCTAAAATTCGCGAACTTTTACAAACTTTAATAAATTTATTAATAAACTCTAAGAGTTCGTAATGGTTGAAATTTGCAAGTTAAAATATTAACAAAATTAATTCAAAGGGTTCACTCTCTGGTAAACAAATCTCTGAAGAACGCAAACGCATTAGCTGCCCTTACAAGGACGAAGGACGCCACCCACCTAGCACCGTAATATCGTTTTATTATGAAAAAACATAGTTTGTTGTGGCCCCTCTTTTCATTGGTTTGTGGTGGCTCAAGCCCCTTGGGCCTACCCCTTAATCCGGCACTGATAACTAACTAAACTTCATTTCGGCTTCTGAAACCAATCATTGTTTCCGAAATTTTATGAACTTTTACGTACTTTATCAATTGGAAAAGTTCGCGAACTCTTGAACTATGCCACAGCCTACTAATAAGTAGTAGGCTGTGATGTCCTGAATGAACTACCTAAATTTTTTCAGTCTCAAGGAATGTAAAAAATCACCCGTTTTTACTAGAATTCTTCCGACACATTGGGTGGAACTAGAAAGATAAACTATTCTTCAAAACTTTTTTATTATGTTGTTACAGCTTTTACGAAAGTTTTGTGAATTTGCTTCTTAAAGATATAGTATTTTAGTAGTTGGGAAGAATTTCACCTACAGCTATTGGATGCCTCTATTCTTTTTCCTTAGAGCAAAAGGGGGCGCTCTATAAAGAAGAGATGCTAGGAATCAAGGAACATTATCTCGAATTGAACATTGAAAATGATATAACAAATCAGCAATGTCGTATCAAATATATTTATGATGAATAGTGTTTTTGTTTGTGAATGATGTTTGTGAGATGATTAAAATTACTTCCATTGACATTGCGCGGGTCTTCATTGGTTTATTCCTCTACCATACAATATTTAACAGCCCTGATTGTTATCGCCGAAATCAGTAACTTTGATCTATGAAATATTTCAAATGCACACTTTTCCATAAGCAATGATGTTGCAATGGATTTTTATTGCAGGACAGTTAAACAAATTATATTTATTTTAGGCTTATCACAAAACCAATGAAGAACGAAGACAGTATCTGGCAGATCTTAATGCTGTAAGTATTTATTCGTTTTTATTAGGGCTCGTAATTTTGTAATGTTCGCATTTGAATTGATCACATTTCTATCAATATCAACAAGAAAGCGTTATATTCATTATTTATATAGATCTACAGCATACCACTCATGGGTGCCTCTAGGTTTTGGCTAAAAATAGAATTAGGCTCTAATTTGTTTTATTCTTACTACTGGGTGGAATAAAATCATTTTGAGTCATGGTTGTAATTGAATGGGAACAGAGGAGGCCACTTTTTTAGTTCAAAATATTTGAATTATGAAGGCACCAATAGCCATTTTCAAACTCACACCTAACAATTATTGTTTTGATTAAATGAATTCATGCAAAATGATAGGTTGCTGTGAAGTTGTTGTGGTCTTAAACTGCGTTTATTCAAATGAGCCATCGTTCAGCTTCACCTATTAACACTCAAAGCAAACACTTAGAAATTTACAATTATTAATTATACGGTGTTTTTAAATACATGTGAAAATTAAGGGTAAAAATATTTGTAATTCAAGTTCAAATTTGAAATAGTTTGTTACAATTCGAAAGAGATTATATGTATGGAGTTTATCTTTGAAACAGAAATTTTATTGTTTTCACGGGAAGCTTTTTGTTGATTTTTGAAGCCTTGAAACATCAATTCATTGGTAAAACATTTTCATAAAAATTTCAGTCGATTTGTTGGATGTCTTCTTTTCACCTCTTGCATGCGAATTTTCTGCATATTCTCGAATGGATTGCAGTCAGGGTTTTAAACCACCCATTTCAAATGCCTAATATCTAGGTCCTTACACTTTTGTGTGAAGGAAGTGGCCCTATGACAAACAGCTCATCCTTTTGAAATTTACCCTCGCCATTGGGGACCATACTATGAAAACTTGGAATAATTTCATTTTCCCACAATACTTAGGTAGGAGCCTCAAAATTTTGAGGGAAATAGATGTTTGAGAAGGAGATATATGCAAATTATATTGGCAAGATTTATTTAGAGTTGTATAATGACACAGTGATATTTTATTTATAATTGATGTTGTCTTCTAAGTTTTTTCAGTTACAATAACAAAAGATGTGAAAATGTCTTCTACTTTATGTGGAAGATAATTTGCTATTCATTAGTTTTTTATGATTTCACATCTTTATCATAAAATAACAGTTTGTGCCATGAAATGATGCAGTAGATTAAATATAACAGTTTCTATAGTTGAGTATTTTCACTGTGATTTTGATTATTATCATTATTTTTAGGATTGAAAAAGTAAGTAATATATGTATTTGATCATTTAGGAAAAAAATCTATCAACTCCCTATATTTAATTGATTTATAAAATATCTCCAAATTTTGCATTTGATGAAGTCATAAAAAATATGGCATTATCAAAATTCTCACAGTTCTAGGTTGCAGGCTTCGTTTCAATGTCATAATTCAATCCAGAGTTAGATAGGGGAAAGAAATCCTCCCCAGACCTTAAATTTCCAAAATATCCTTGTTTGAATACGTTTAGGGCTACTTCAATTTTTCACTTTCCTCATTTGAAATTTGCAACAATCTAAAAATATCAAACTTTGAAGTCAAATGAACAAATTCACCGCTGAACTCAAACTGTTTAGAAAATTTTTCAATTTTCAAATTATAACTTAACAGGCTTTGGCATTTCAAACTTAATTTCAGTAAAACTTTGAAATCTCGAATCTGTTTGTTTAGGCGAAGTATTCAATTGTGGAAAAACAAAGGCGAATTGAATTGAATGAGTTAGAGAAGGATATCAATCGACTTCGAGAATTACGACCTCGACGATCAGATGGTATTCCTCACTCAACCTTCCGATCAACCAGTCACCCAACACGTACAGCGTTTGGCAGGTAATGGATATGCACCATATATTTTCAATTTCAGCACCGTTAAGTAAATTTGAGATTTGCTGATGTTGTTGAGTGTCGCATATATTATCACGTAGCTTCAACATTTCCAAAACTTATTTCTACAAACGTATTCCAATAACTCACTTGAAAATTTCTTGTAATTATCATTTGACATCGAAGCTTATGAGCATTGACATTTTATTCTCATCACAAAGCGTCAAGGGCGTATCAAATGGTTTTCCTTGAGTTCTCATTTGAAATGAATACTTTTCTTAATTTCAATTCCCAAATAATTGGCCATTATTAGAGATGTAGTCACGAAGCAATCGCCTCTATCTTTCAGATGTATATTTAATACATCTATTTCTGCAACAACGTGATCAAGCCCCAAACATTTTGTCTGAAAATATCGTTAAGCCATGTTTACTTCTTTCAGAAAATTGCACCAAAATCTTATGAGCGATAAAAGGTTGAATCAACGCATAGCTTGCAATAGTCCCTCTGTATCACCTAGTTTATCAATATTTTCATCAATACCAGAAAGTGATTCTACTGTTTCCACAATCTTATCAAACGTTTCTCCTACTTTTTTGACATCAGTAAAGTGGGTACTCCATGCTGTTGTTGATAGCCTTTTTAACGTAGTGCCTGCAACCTTTTTCAAAATATCCCAGTTCCAAAAAAATACACTAATAGTATTTCCTGCTAATGAGTGTTGGCCGCTTAACTAGAATGATTGATCGCGCCGCCTTAGTAAGTCAACTGCTAATTTCAAAAATTAATCCTTATAAAAATATTCTCATTCCTGTCGTCAAATCGTTGTTGAACACTGTAGTTTGCATTTCTGAAGCAAATTTCAAATTCATTCATCTTTAAAAACTGCTTATAATTTTTTGAGAGGGAACGTATTTGTATTTAGATCGAATTTGCAAGGCAGTTGAATATAAAATTGAAATAAATTCACTAATTTTAACAAAAATTTTTATTTTTGTGGAATATTCTTGTTGATATTCTAAAAACTATTGATAAATCTGTTGGCTTACTCACGGGTTAAATAAGCACGAAGATTGCGAAATTGATATTCAATTGACATTTCTCAGATTGACAATGTATTTCACGATGTTGGTTAAGAGAACAGCTGTTTCATCTCTTCCATTGAATTATAAATCTCTGCAATTTCTTAAGAATTTTGATCTTCACAAATCTTTCTTTTATTAAAATTTTGTTTTAAATAATATTGTTCCTTCATTTCCACTAATGCGGGATCACAATGTAAATTTTATTTTTAAGGACGAGAATTTTGAGCATGTCAACTGATTGTTTACAAGCAATAATTGCGAGAAAATTACTGGGATGTCATAGTATAAATTAACCCAGTCGTTTATTGGGGGGGGGCAAAATTGCACTCCTACTTATCTTTCTTAATCCAATCGCTTCTCTTAACATATAACATTAAAAATGCATAGTGATATTGAATTTTTCGCCATATTTTTTGCTAACGTCAGCATTTCTTATAAGATCGCACTGATAAAATTAATACAAACCAAAACATTTTTAAATTTGTAAAACATTGTTCAAAATATAACATAGAAATAAAATAACTATATACATGTGTAAATCTAACTAAATGAGCTACAAAATGCATGAATATGATTTTTGTATAATAATGATCTGCGAATGACATACTTTACTTTGATGGGTGCGTTTAGTTTTGCTCTTCGCTTTTTATAGTTTGACATATTTTCGACATCGTCCACTTTCTGGTACATTTTCATTTTCTTGAACTCTCTGCTGTAACTGAAATTGCTCATCAATTTCTAAAACTTCTTTGATTTTTTCATTGTCGCATTCTGAATACCAGTATTATTCGTGTATCGTCTTTCAATATTTGATAGAAGAAGCGATTTTCCTAGCTGATGTGTGAATTCGAAATTAGTCAGGTTCATACCATTTTCTGGAAGTATTGACTTAGGATTTGTTCTTACAGTATCAAGGATATATGCCTTGCACATTATCGTTCATTGTCAAAAGAAGTACATTTTTTGCTTAATTTATGAACATGCAGTACTGGAAATATGTATTCGACCACCTTGCTATTTTGAATAAATAATGAACATTCATTGGACATGGACAGAGTGTGCCTAAGATTATAACTATGTGTTACCTTGATTGAGAAAGGAAAAGCCGTATGTCTGATACCACAAAATATGTAGAATAACAATTGGCTATTAATTTTTATTCAAAATTAGAAAACTTGTATTGGAAAAATGTATTCGGCCACCTGAAAGAATTTTAACAAGTGGTCAAATCCGAAAAAAAAGTAAATTCAAAATAAGATACATAAATTAATAAATGATGAAATGTAAGCACTTAACAACAAAATTGTCTCTTCTAATATTTTGTAGGATATCCCTTTGAGCGAACAACAGATTCAAGGCAATCAGGGATTGAAGCAAAATTTCTTTCAATAAAGCTGTTGGGAATTCATAAAATTTTTGCTTTATTGTGATCCACAGCTCGTCTTCAGTGTGAAGAGTATGCTGTCCAATTTGCTATTTGACCTCTTTCCACATATATTTTATAATTTTAAGGTCTGAAGATTGGACAGGCCAGTCAGCAAGGATAGCAACCCCATTATTGTGGAAGACGTTTTTCATTTCTTTTAAGGTATTACATGGAGCACCATCCTGCTGATATATTGAATCACTTGTAAGGAGGAGCATGAGTTCATTTTCGAGAATCCGAGCATATTGAGAGCTTGGGAGAGTACCAGTGATGTGAACAATCTTGCGAAGGCTACACCCTATACAATTACAAACTTCCCACTATAGTTTATGATGCCTCGAGTAAATTGAGGCAATAATCTGAACTTCTGTCCAGATGGTTTCTTCATCAACATTCTTTTTGATGATTATAGCTCAAACCTTGAATCATCTGAAAATATAACATTAGATCAATGTTCAGATGAATTGTCTCTCATCAACTGGGTCCACCTCAGCTGGCGTAATCTTTGCTTTGAGGTTAAGAATAATGGCTTTCTGAGTGCCACGAAAGTCCCAACTGAGTACTTCTTCAGAGTGTTTCGCACAGCTATTCACGAGTTGACTATCAGCCCATTCCTTGCGAAGTTCCTCTGGAGTCTTCCTGGGATTTCGCTTTGAAAGACACACAAACGCTGATTGGGAGGTTTTGGAGGTCTTCTTTGGTCTTCCGGATTTGGTTTGGGGCAATGATGTTTTCAGAAGTGAAATGTGTGATGATATCCCCGACAGTACTTGGAGGTCGCTCTACAAGTCGGGCTATATTACGTTGATTCATCCCTTCCAAACGTTTGGAGATAATCAACTGGCGAATGGCAAGAGGAACGTAACCAGGCATCATGTATAGCGAAGAAAGACTGTTATTACACATTTTCAATATAAATAGATTGAAAAAAGCTCAGCCAATGAAATTTTTTACAGATTCTTTGACTTGGTCTAATTTGGCCGAATACATTTTTTCAAGAAAAGATTAGCTAACCACAAGCATTGTAGCATTTTTCCTTGAGATTTAAAGTAAACAGTGATAATTATGTCTCAACATTAATGAATTCCTCTTTCTGCAACACAAAATCTCATTTAAAAATACCTATGACATTCTTGGTGTCCATTTCTTAGAAATATTTATGACAAATCATGGGTGGTCAAATACTTTTTTCCAGTACTCTATGAGATTTGCCAATTTAATATAGATATGTCATAAATCATTCTTCTCGGTGTTTTATCTCTTTGATTTTGGATGGTATGCTGATTTGGTTAAGGCGCATCCTTGTGATGTCTTTACCCCATACCCCCATTCTACAAGTTTAATGGATGTAGAATATCTGTTCATAGAAATGTTGCTTCGCAGATATCGTTGTAGAAAAAAACTTCATCCTGAAACATAATATTTTTATGAGGATTATCTGACACATTGTTCGAAGTATGGAAATTTAGCATCACATAGACTTCTATATAAAAGCCGTACATACTCGCTTTACTCGGATTGTATTGTTTGAATATGTGTAGCCTCGGTAAGGGTAGTGTTTCGTCTATAAAACGAAGGATATCTTGCACCTGCATAATTTTGTTTACAGCTTCGAACAATTCTCTCATGTATAAATCTATCATATTGCCATCTATCACCACAGGTATATTTATCATCTAATGTTAAACATTGAAAAATACATTCGAATTTGACAAGGACATAGTCGCATCAAAAATCATGGTTTCATATTCTATTCTTGTTCATTAAGTTTAGTTTGAATGTGCCTCTTAAATATAAAATTCCCAGCAATATTCAAATTTCTGTTTCATTAACCATTTTATATTTTTCATATAATCTAGGATATCGTCTGATTTGCCTGTATTTTATTTCATGATTTTTGTCTTTATTTACTTCAGCTATTTGCAGGTTTACTTTCTCTTTAGATATAAATCGTCATAATTGTTTTATAATTTAGCGAATTTTTGATTTCCATGAACGTTCGACAACATCAAATTGTATTTGTTCTTCTTCTGTAACTGGATTTGATTCAATAATATCTTCGCTTTCATCTTCACTTTCTTCATCAATGCAATGATCATTTATATTTTAATTATCACCAATACATTAATTTCCAATAAAATCTTCTCCATTGAGTTCATTCAAAAAATCTATTATCATCTTATGTCCCGTGCCTTGTTTTTTCTTTGGTGCCACATTTCACAATGCAAAAATGAATGTAATGACTAATCATTTAGATTATTCTTATAGCGTTGCTCGACAAAATGTTTCTATTCCAATACGATAACAAACATGAATTCGAATTTTGATCAAGATGCAAGATAATTATCGACAAATTCCGACGTGTGAACAGCAGTTAACAATGAAATTATCGCCAATTCAGTTATATACAGTTTCTTAGACTTTTTCTGCAAAATGCCTTCCCCATTATGATGTCATCATATTGAATAAAATGGGACCAAAATATTTCATAGGAATCACATGCAAATCGACTGGAACTAAACCTTAAGGTTTACTACGAAATATATTTTTCCTATGTGTGGAAATATATTTTTGCTATGAATTGAGGTGTTTTGCTATTAAAATTTAATTTAAGCTTGTGTTTCATTTTTATGTATGCAACTTTTGTTGGCAAGTGCATAATATCATAAAGTTTTTTAGCAGCTATATCGAAAACGTACCCAACAATCATCGCATATTTGATCAAAAAAGAGGCCCTATCAAGAAGACTGCTGGTGTGAAGAAGCTACCATCCCTTGACTATGTTCCTGCTTCCAATAGACTTCATTATTATTCCTGCTGAATCTGCTTTTTGCAACAAATGACTGCTTTTTAAGCCTGCCTGAATTTATTTAGCTTTTGTATTGATTTTTGGCAAATGCCACTGCACTTAAAATGTCTTGTTTTTATATTGTAAAGAATATTTTCTTGTTTATGAAGGATTATGAAGATATCATTACTTGATGTATTTTCTGAATGTTTGATATTCTATGATAATGGCAACTATTCTAATACATATATTATCAGTTACTAATTAGTAGTTGAATAATCTTTAGTGTAAGATTTGACAGCCATTTGATTTTAATTTTAAACCTTAATAAGTCCAGTGTACTTTTTTTTGTAATTTACAAAGGTTCATAATTATAAGTACATGTTTGATATTTTTTGTGTGCGGTTAAATGTATAATGCATACCTTATCTTGTCTTAGTTTTACAGAGAATTTTACAACTTATCAGGTGGATTGATATTGGTAACGAACAGTGTTGTAAATGTTTTAGGGACTTAAGAAACATTCTTAGACATTGGAAAATGAATGTTTTCGCAAATATATATTTTATTACATTTAGTTAGTGATTAACAATGTTCTAGTACATACGTTATTTTCACCATCGCATCAAAAAGAAAAATAGAAAAATATCTTTTTTCTGCCATTGCTTTAGCAACATATGATTTTGCTGACTGCAGCTACAAAAGCGACAATAATTTAAAGTAAATTTAGTATATATATATATATATATATACATATATATATACAGGGTGTTCATTAAGCCTCCGTGATTTTAATCTGATCTGCAGACACACATACAAATTTTACAAATGGTTGTTTTACGTCTAAAGCTTGCTCACACATTGGAATTTACAGAGCATGTTAATTTAGTAGAAATTATTCATTTAGCAAAAAGTCTGTCAATTTTAAAATGTTGACAATGGAGTATAAAGAATTTACGTTGTTTTGGATTTTCATTCTTTACAATCTGTGGTGGCTCTTCAACTCAAATGGAGAAATGATTTGGCAACAACCCCTCCATCTGACAAGACAATTATTGCATTGTATGCGAAATTTAAAGAAACTGGCAGTGTTCATGACAAAGAAAGAAATGGCTGCCCCAAAACGATTGATGATGAGAAAGTTTTCGAGCATTTGAAAGTGAGCCCTCATCATCCATACGACGCACTTCAGCTCACTTTGACATATCAATTGTTTCAATTTGTCATATTCTGCATGCAAACAAAATGAAGCCATATCGTACTGCAACAGCTTAGTGCGGAAGACTTTTGTGCTCGAAAAGCAATGTGTGATGAATTGTTGCGACTTCATTGAGAGAACAATGATTTTTTGTTTAAGATTTTCTGGTCTCATGAAGCAACATTTCATTTGAGTGGCAGTGTCAACAGGCACAATTCCATAATTTTTGGATATGAGAACCCAAGCAACTTTATTGAGGTCCCTAGAGCATCACCAAAGGTCAATGTTTTGGTGGCTTTTTCATCCACAAAACGAATTGGAAATTACTTATTTCCTACCGATACTGTGAAAGCAACAGATTATTTGGCAATGCTTCAAACATTCTTTGTTCCTGAACTGAAGACAGGTCGTTGCTTTAGTCGCGTTTTCTTCCAACAAGATGGTGCAACACCATATTGAAGTACAGATGTCAGAAAATTCCTCAACGAAACTTTTTTCGAACCGTGAATTGGCAGAGGTGGTTGGGTGTCATGGGCTTCAAGAAGTCCCGATCTTGCACCTCCGGACTTTTTCTTTTGGGACATACAAAGAATATAGTTTATGGAAAAAACATGAAAATATTGATGATCTCAAAGATTCCATAAGGAAAGCATGCAATGAAATTGATACCGAAATGCTTAAAAGACCAGTGGAAAACTGCATTTCAAAATTTCAGATGTGTTCCAACAAAGATGGTTGTCATATTAAACAGATGTTATAGAATTTAAAACTTTAGTACATTAGCTTATATACTGACTTTGTATACTGACTTACTTTTTATTTAAATACATTGATGCAAATAAATCACGGATGGACTTAATGAACACCCTATATATATATATATATATATATATATATATTCATCATTTTTGTTTAAGCTGGATTCCATGATGTCAAAATAGATTGCTTCTATGATGCTTAGTTGAAATCATCGATTGTCTTGGTTCAAAATGTATAAATAAATTTCATGTCACAGGTTTTTAAGTGCTCTGAAATTGTTGATTGCCTTTTTTTCTCTAATATTTACTAGTAAAATTTTTGAATTATTGCAAAGCATTGTTCACCACTTTTCAGAATAGTCAACGGAATTGAGCACTGCACTGGATATACAGCCAGCCTAAAACGAGCCTTGCTTAAAAATACAGTAGTTAATTTAGTTTTCTGCTTTTCTTATTGGTTCAATCAATAGACGTTTTTCGAGTTTCTTATAGACATATTTTTACGTATTTATTAAATGACTGGAATAACGATGCAAAAAAAATTCTGGAAGAGTGCAAAATTTTTAAGGAAGTAATCGAGATAAAACGAGTCTCATTGAAAGGTTCTGCTTAGCGAGCCAAGCCAACAAGCCTGCCACATTTGCAACTAATTAAATATACTACTTTGAAAATGTTTTCAATCTTGGTTCTTATTCTTTTATGTTGTTAAATTTACTAGTGTTAAGTACAAATTCTATTCTTAATTATGATAGGGTAGTTCTTTTCAGAACTTTCTGTACCTTAAATCATTGTTTGTTTCAATATTCAATGTCAAAGTTGCAATTCTTGCAATTAATATAATATTTTTACAATGAAATTAACTTCAATTTTGTGAATAATATATTTATTGTTACCTATTGTTCAATCTGATCGAATTGTTTGTTTGTGACATGCCAAATATAAGTAAAGCTCTTATTACTACATCATCAAATATGAATACTTGTGAAGCCTGCAATCGTGAGATAAAGAATAATGACGTTGGTATTCTTTGTGATAATTGTGGTGAATGGTATCATGGTATATGTGAAAATCTCTCTAAGATTGACATAGACACATTGGAAAGAATTCCGGGATCTTGCTGGCTCTGCAGTAAATGTATTCCAACTAAATCTACCTTTATTTCTAATATCAATTTAAATCAAGTTGTTAACAATATAGAAAATACTGTCAATGATATTGAAAACAAACTGAATGCCTTTTCATCAAATATGCATGAGTCTGCGCTATCTGCTTCCTCGCTTGCAAAACTGATAGAATCTCTTAATACAGTTAACAAAACGTGCTGTCGACGACATCTAAGCTAAAAGATTATGATACAAGGCTGTTTTTATCTAAGGAACTAACCGAAGAGGAAAGGCAATTAGAGAAGAAGCTTCTCAAAACGAAATATGATCTGATTCAAAGTGGGAAGGACAAGTCAAAGGTTAAACTTCGGAATCTAAAGTTGTTTGTGGATGGTCGAGAATATAAGCCTACCATGTGACTAGACAACCCCTTTTCTTTTATTTTGCTTAACTCTCGGTCAATAAAGAAACTCAATGCCGTCTATCACTTATCTTGTGACATATCGGTAAATTCTCTTTCTGCCTGCTTTATAACAGAAACTTGGTTATGCAAAGATGTTGATGATTCGCTTGTATCTCTACCTAACTTCACATTGTTGCGGTGTGATTGATCTTCTAGTAACTCTCGTAAGTGTTACGGTGGCGATGTATGTGCTTACATACATAAATCTTATTGTCCTGTGCAGCTATATCCAACCAATTACATTGATTTGAGGTTCTGTGGTTGGAACTTATGGTCACTTCACTCCCAAATTTGTTCTGCGTATTGTACTACCCTCCTGATGCCGACTATAATGAGCTCCTCACTCTGCATTTGATCACGGCCAGTGAAAACATTCTTACAGCTAAGAATTATTCCTGTTTTGTTGTTTGTGGCGATTTTAACAATTTACCTTTATAAGGTACTCTGCACGAAACCCGACTTTCTCCAATCATTCACATATCAATCATTGGTTTCCAGTGATCATCGGGCTGTCATCTCTTCTCTGCCTTTGTGTCCAAAACGCAAACAGACAGTTTATTTCAGGGATCAACGTGAGAAGTTCAAGCGAAAATTCAAAACAGTCTGTCAGTGGCAAACTTTAGTAATGTATTTTATTGCTCCGATATTAATATTGCTGTTTCCCACTTTGATAATACATTCAATCTTTGAGGAGAACTGTCCTCTTCGGAGAGTGGTCAATCGAGATAGAGATCCTGAATACGCAACACCTGTCATTAAAATTCTTCTCAAGAAGAAGAACAAATTTGTAAGGAGAGACCGGTTTGTGGACTCAGAATCAATCAATAAACAAATTCGAGAAAAGATAAAGGCCAATTACAGGTATCTAGATAAAATAGGTTCGACTAATTGGTGGGCTAAAGTCAAATCCCTTATTCATGCTAACCCAAGCTCCTGTGATGATTTTAACGCTGATAATGATAAGATAAGATAAGATAAGATAAGAGATTCTATATTCAGATAAATGTTTACAATTCAATAACTGATAATTTATCTGAATAGCGTCATAAATTATAAAAAGGTAACCAATCTACAAATCAACATACATTACAAAAAGTAACAATTCTTACAGGCTATGGATGAATTACTTTATATTGCTATTTTAATGACGAGTTATCGTATAGTCATTGTTGTAAAATTTAAATCCTAACCATGATGTACCTAAAATATATTTTTGCTTAAGGAAGATTTTTAAACGCTTTTTAAAAGGTTTCAATTTTTCAATGCTTTTAATTTCTTTAGGTAGCGAATTCCAGGTTCGAATTGCGACATTAATGAAAGATTTCTTCAAAACTTTTTTCTTATACTTAACACATGTAAAAATTTTAGATCTTGAATTCTGTTTATACGCAAATCCCGGGAATTTAATTGAATTATAAGGCGGTAGATTTTTTACTAGTTTGAAAAATGTTAGCAAGGTATTTAAAATGACGAGTTGTTTTGGAAAGAGAATTGACCTAGAAATGTAATGTTTAGTTTTTGATGAATTTTTTGCTGAGATATTCAGTGCCCATTTTAATTGAATGTCAAGTTTTCTATAAAGCACATCACTTAAATCAGTAAATAAGATGTTTGCATAATTAAGGTGGCTCATGATAAAAGCATGGAAGAATTGAATAATTGCACAAGGTGGTAATTGCTTAACTACTAGTGTCATACTTTTTATACCTATAGCTAGTTTTCTAACTGTTATGTTAATGTGAGTGTTGAACTTTAACTTTGAGTCAATGGTTACGCCTAAGTACTTGAAAGTGTCTACAATAGGTACATTAACAGTATTAATTTTCAAAGTCATTTTGGAAACATCGTAGTTATTTTTATTGGGCTGCAAAATACAAAATTCCGTCTTAGCTTCATTAATTATCAACTTATGCATTGAAAAATATTTTGACAATTTGTTGCAATTGAATTCTATTGATTCCACTGCTCAGTGCAATGATGTATTATCGCTGAAGATGCAGGTGTCATCGGCATATTGAATTAGATTGCAATTGGTTATTGAATGTATGTCATTTACATAAATACTAAAAAGAAGAGGACCTAGAATCGTTCCTTGAGCCACCCCATTGTAAACCGGTAACCAATCAGAAAAAATATCGTTTAATTTAACTCTCTGGAATCTTTGGTTAAGGTAACTAGTTATCAATTGCTTACTATTACAAGAAAATCCTAAGTAAGATAGTTTTTCAATAAGTATGTTGTGATTAATCGAATCAAAGGCTTTTGAGAGATCTAAACAAGCTATAGCTACAAATTTATTAGAATCGAGGGATGCTCTCCATTTTTCAGTAGCATGTAATAGTGCATCAGTTGTTGAAAAATTTTTGCGAAATCCAAATTGGGTGTTCGATAATAAATTATACTTATTAAAATGTTCAATTATTTGGTTATGCAATAATCTTTCGAATATTTTACTTATTGGAGAAGTAATTGAAATTGGTCGATAATTAGTGGCAATTGAAGGATCGTTTTTCTTAAAAATAGGAGTAATGTGAGCAAGTTTTAGATAATCTGGGAAGTGATTGCATTTTATAGATTCATTAAAGATGAAATTTAAAGGACTTGCAATGATATCTGCAGTCATTTTAAGAGCCCAAGAGGGGATATTTGAGGGACCACTTGATTTGTTGGACTTAAGCTTAAGAATCGATTTAATAATTTCATAGGTAGTTGAGAATCGGAAATTAAATTCAGGTGTAAAGATTTTGTGTGAGAGGTTTTTGTATTTAATAAGGGGCCCTTTGTAATTTCCTAAGTTGACAAAAGTCTTGTTTAATTCATTTAAGTCTTGTTTAATTCATTAAAATTTTAATTCGTTCTCTGTTTCTAATGCTAATAACTCTACTCATGTCTGATTGGCGTGACAAGATCCCATTACTGAGAGACATTCCTTATTTTTATCCTCATGAAGTTTATCTGAATCGAATCAAGAAAACGAGCTGTGAAATGAGCGGTTTGCCTCTCTGGGTTTTTAAATACGGTGCTGCATATCTTGCTGATCCTGTTTGTTCATTATTCAATCTTCCACTTTACTGTGATGTGTTTCCTGATGCATGGAAAATCGCTAACATTAGACCTATTCCTAAGAAGGCCAACACTAAAGAACCGAAAGATTTGCGGACAATATCGCTCACGCCTTTTCTTTCTCGGGTCTTGGAAAAAATGGTATATGACACATATGTTTCTAACTCATATCACAGATCATTAAGTCCTTTGCAGTTTGGTTTTCTTAAATAAAGTTCAACAGCATGCCCACTAATAAATATCCTGCATCAGATTTACAAATTCAGGAGTAGCCATGACTATTGCCGAGTAATTACGCTGGACATGTCTAAGGCATTCGACACGGTTAGCCACACAGCAATTATTTACGGTCTATCTAGATTTTATCCTCCCATCAATCCTCATATTATGAAGTGGTATACCAGTTTCCTCACCAGAAGAAGCCACTTCACCACTATAAATGGCCAACATTCTGCAGTTTGTTACATTTAACTTGGAGTTCCTCAAGGAACCATCAGTGGTCCCGTTTCTTTTAACTGTGCTGTCGATAACACCTATCAAATAGAAGACACAGCTAACTTCTTATTATCAGCTTTGGCTGACCATAATACTCTAATTGTACCTGGCTTGTACGATGTTGGAGACAAAAGAAATTTTGTAATCAATTCTCTTGAGGCTCATTTTTTATCCAGGTTTCAAAAAATCCCCACAAACAACAAAACACGAATAATTCTTAGCTGTAAGAATGTTTTCACTAGCCATGATCAAATGCATAGTGAGGAGCTCATTATAGTCGGCATCAGGAGAGTAGTACAATACGCAGAATAAAATTGGGAGTGAAGTGACCGTAAGTTCCAACCACAGAACNATTACGCTGGACATGTCTAAGGCATTCGACACGGTTAGCCACACAGCAATTATTTACGGTCTATCTAGATTTTATCCTCCCATCAATCCTCATATTATGAAGTGGTATACCAGTTTCCTCACCAGAAGAAGCCACTTCACCACTATAAATGGCCAACATTCTGCAGTTTGTTACATTTAACTTGGAGTTCCTCAAGGAACCATCAGTGGTCCCGTTTCTTTTAACTGTGCTGTCGATAACACCTATCAAATAGAAGACACAGCTAACTTCTTATTATCAGCTTTGGCTGACCATAATACTCTAATTGTACCTGGCTTGTACGATGTTGGAGACAAAAGAAATTTTGTAATCAATTCTCTTGAGGCTCATTTTTTATCCAGGTTTCAAAAAATCCCCACAAACAACAAAACACGAATAATTCTTAGCTGTAAGAATGTTTTCACTAGCCATGATCAAATGCATAGTGAGGAGCTCATTATAGTCGGCATCAGGAGAGTAGTACAATACGCAGAATAAAATTGGGAGTGAAGTGACCGTAAGTTCCAACCACAGAACCTCAAATTCAATGTAATTGGTTGGATACAGCTGCACAGGACCGTAACACTTACGAGAGTTACTAGTGAAGTTAGGTTAAGATACAAACGAATCATCAACATCTTCGCATAACCAAGTTTCTGTTATAAAGCAGGCAGAAAGGGAATTTACAGATATGTCACAAGATAAGTGATAGACGGCATTAGGTTTCCTTATTGCCGAATTTGATTTAAATATGAAGAATTGGGTATTTAAAGGATTCACTGTTAGCCTTAAGGAAGCAAAATATTTAGTGAGAGAAGTACAATGTTTCGACAGTTTGAATAGCTTTTTTGGGAGATTTATTAGAGTTCAATAATATGGTATCATTGGCATATTGTACAACGTCACATGTTGTTAAATCGGACAAATCATTTATGTAAATATTAAAAGTAAGGGACTCAAAATTGTTCCCTGTGAGACTCCATTTTTAGTATAAACCCAATGTGAAAAGGTTTCATTAAGCTTTACTCGTTGCATACGACTATAAAAGTAACTAGAAATGAGACCCATACTATCATTTGAAAAACCTAGAAATGTTTACTTTTTGCAGTAATATGCTATGATCAATCGAATCGAATGCTTTCGAAAGATCTAAGCAAGCTACTGCTGCGTATTATCATCCATTGATTTTCTCCATTTTCAAAAACTTGTACTAAAGTGTCGCTGGTAGAAATACCTTTGCGAAAACCATGTTGTGTTTTAGAGTAAAGATCATGTTTGTAAAAAGGCTCATTATTTGGATTAAATAGAATTCATTCAAATACTTTGCTGATTGGGGAGGTGACTGAAATGGGTCTATAATTTGAGCAATCTTCAGGATCGTCTATTTAAAATAGTGGAGTTGTATTTGCTAATTATAATTCTAATGAAAAAAGACATGTCTTATACAGGCATTTAAGATGTAACATACTGGTTCAGCTATTAAGTCGGCTGTGAGTTTTAGAAGCCAAGTTGCTATTGTTTTTAAACAATGTATCGACTTTATGATTTCATATTTAGTTGTAAGACGAAATGAGAAAGAGGGCGGAGTTGATTTAGTTTTAGTAACGCAAAAAGGTACATTCATACCGTAGTAATTTCCTATTTTTAGAAAAACTTCATTGAAAGCATTGCAGATTTCTTTTTTATTCGTAATGGATTTATCTTTATAGAATATTTTTTTATTTTTCAGTTTTCTTTTTTTTCTATTCAATAAACTGTTAATGAATTCCCACTTATTTTTTGGGATAAAAGATTTTGATACTATGAACGTGATAATAATTACTTCCCTTCCATATAGCAACATTGCATAAATTCGCGCAGTTTCATAGGCATTATGATTTTCCTTTGTTTGAAAATGGATGTAATTTTTCCATTTCTGTTTGTAAATTTCGATTAAATCGAGGCATTTAGAATCAATCAATGACGTTGAAACATTATTTTCAGTCATTTTTTGTAATATTCGGATGAAATAATATATTCTTCTGGGCAGCATATATCCAAACAGAAAAGTAAAGTTTTTGTAAAATATGATAGCATTTGAATAGGTGTTCACCATGAATATATGGAATTCCAGTTGTCTATTTTTATAACTGTCAAAGTTTTTCGAAATTTTCTATTGATTTTTTTCGTATTTTTATCCAAGATTTAGTGGGTTTACAAGCTTTTAGAATTTCGAATAAGTAGCTATAAGGCAGTGATCTGAGTATGGAAATTCAAAACAAGAATAATTATAAGACAAAAAATTTTCTGATATCATGAAATAGTCAATGAGTGTTTGACTATTAGCAGCGATTCTAGAAAGAATTGTTTTATTTATTAACGAAATATTGAATGTCTTAAGAAAATTGTTGTTTACTTTTTTCATTATCGTTTAGAATGTTTACATTCCAGTCTCCCATTACCAATTATATTCGTATTATAACTCAGTGCAGTAGAAAATTCATTTTCCATTTGTAATAAAAAACTGTGTATAAGTTTTATTTGGACAATATGAGATATTTAGCAACTGGCAATTAAAATTGTTGTTTGAATTTCGAATTTCAACCCAATGATTTCAAAAGATGAGTCTTTTGCTATATCTGTCCTAAATTTTTGGTATTCGTAGCATAACACTTACCTCTTTTGTCTTATTTAATTGAATGGTTGGATTTCTGTCCTTTCTAAATATTTTAAACTTAAAATTTTTGATTGACCAAAATGAGTTATCATTGTCACTTGTAAACCAAGTTTCAGTTATGCCCAAATTAAGCTTGTACCCAGTTCAGAAGCTAATTGTCTATATTCTGAATTTTTAATAGAAAGATTCTGAAAATTTATGTGCAAATATTTAAATGAATTAACTGAATTCCTAATATTTGAGAATTCTGAATATTCGTAAATATTACCAGTTTTAAAGAGACCGGGATTAATCTCGAAATAATAAAAGTTAGAATTGGCGAAAACAGTATAATTTAACAGTTTGGCGTTTTGTTTAATAAGTTAATTTAGTTAAATCGATTTTTGTTAAGCTCTTTATCTTTAGGAAAAAGGAGCTATTTCACCAAAGAAAACTTTAGCTGAACTAAGCTTAGTTTTATTAAAATTAATTAATTTTTTATACTCATCTGAAAAATTTTGCTTCATTAGCATTAAATAGTTTCTGCCTATCGTAATGAGTATTCTATTTAAATTTTTCGATTCATGATAAAGAGGTATTACATCTTCTATGTCTTCAATGGTAGAACACTATATGTAATTTAAATCAGAAATAGGATAACCCGCAAATGTTATGCGAATAGCCTGGTATGTAGGATAAATAACAAAAATCTTGGAAAATCACAAACATTAAATCTACTACAACCAGAGTCCCCTATAAGTAATAAGTGTCAAGTTTTGTTCTTCTATTTGTTTTTGTTTCTATATGGTCTTCATTTCATATAATATTCAAAATCATCTTTTTAGTTTTAAGACAATTTTTTATAAAAAGCCTTTTGTAACTTTAGAACTCCACAAATTTTCACACCTTCTGGTGAAAAATCTTGGCTCCGCAACAGAAAATGAACATAATTTTAATTGCATTCCAGTGAGGAATCCATGATTTTTCATAAAAGGGTTACTTTTCTCTGTGGAGCAGGTGCTTGCAAATTTTCCAAGCTATGTATATAGGTGATTCTAATTCATAATTATTAGTCACATAATGTTATGAAAGCATTGTTATCACTCAGCCATCACCAAAAAATTGAGAAAAATGGCTATTTAGAGCAAATTGATTGTTTTTCTAATCCAAGAATATAATTGTTATATAAGAAGGCACATGACAAGGTAGAAAAATACCATTATATTCAGTATAGGGGACCCTATAGTCAGCTAAATATAGACTCAGGTAGAAAAAATTTTTATGCCTACTTGGGAATTCTTCCAGTTATTATATTCAAAAGTTCAAATCATTTCTATGTGCAAATTTTGTTATTTTCTATTCAATTCCATAAAATTTAAATGAAGGGACTTCAAATTTTTAGCAGAAAATATTCACAAAATGGGAGTATTGCCAATGTTCAGGTATTGGAAGATTGTAAAACATTGAAGATGGATCATAAATATTATGGATTGCACCATTACATTGAAGCAAAACCTAAGACAAGATTTAAATAATGGAGCAGTTCAGGACTGAAAATTAAATAATTAGCGGATTATTGAGGAATATGTCTCAATTGCATAGAAATACTGCTTAGCAAAACAGAGTTCTGTGACAACCAACTATGGAAGTCACATATACGAGAATATAAATTATTTTGCTGCAAAAATATATGAATTTTGAAATTACAGATTTCTTGATATTAGCTTAAACTAAACTATAGTTTTGTTTTTAGTAGTTTGCTTCTGTCATGCATTTATTAGTTATCTTCTAAATTATTCCACGGTCAGAAATAGAGATCGACATCTTGTAGTTTGGTAAAATTATTACCACAGTGGATAGACAAAATTCAACGCCAACTACCGCAGTGTTAATTTTTGAGCACTAATTACTAGGACACGTAATAGTTAATTAAAGTCATTTTTATATATTGTTAAGATTTTAAAATAAAGATGTTTCTGAATGGTTTTCTCAAAGTAATGAATAATCCTTGAAAAACTATATATATATATATATATATATATATATATATATATATATATATATATATGCACACCTCTGCATAAAATAACAGTGTTTAACTGCAAAGTTAGCTAATCTTTCCTCACATGGTGCAGAATGCGAGCAGTTTTAAGCACCAAATGGAAGTAAGTGAATTTCTACATGCGAATAGTAGTTAGAAATGTTCTTAATATGCAGCTTATGCCACATATAACTCAGAATTATAGAAGTTTGAATATTAAATGAAATTGTGACAAATTAAAACCATTTACTATATAAATAACTATTTTGCGGGTTAAGCTGACTATTTTGCTATGATTGTCTTATCAACATTTTGTTTCGTTTTTCAAATGTTCAACGGGATGTTGATATATATATATATATTCAATGACGTTAATTTTTAAAGTACTTTGGGCAATGCGCAATGAACCAAATTTGACAGAGTAGGTACAGTTTTTATGAAATATAGGAACATTACAAATTACTTTCAAAATTTAGTATGTTAGTGCTCTTAAATTTGGTTCAGAAACAGTTTTTTGAGATATACATTGAAAAAGTGTCTTAAATTGAATACTTAGTTTTGTAATTACCCATGCCTGCATGCAGTTGTTGTATTAAAGCTAGAATTCATTTCTTTTACAATTATAAAATAATTTGTGAGAAAACTGCATGCAGAGGAAATACGAGATTAAATCAAGACTATCAATACAGAGGTGAGTAAATAAATAGTTCATGTCTCAACTTGGATATGTTCAATTATACCTATATATATATATATATATATATATATATAA
>CABFPE010000301.1:739791-766885 GCA_900660155.1 Hofstenia miamia
AAAATAATGTAGCTATTTGTTTTTAAAATTTGAAATCAATTCATGTGTTCAATATATATATATATATATATATATATATATATTGAACACATGAATTGATTTCAAATTTTAAAAACAAATAGCTACATTATTTTTATATCACGGCAAATTCCCTTGTAATTCTACAAAATATTAATGGATCGTTTTTCTTAATAGGAGTGATGTAAGCAAGCTTTTGATAAATTCACTCATTAAAGATTAAATATAATGGACTTGCAATGGCATCTGCAGTAATTTTAAGAACGCTTGGTGCAATAGTTAATGGAGAGCTTGATTTGTTAGTTTTTACATTAAGAATTACTTTTATAATTTGAATTTAGAAGGTAAGAGTTGTGCCATTTGATATTAACAAAGATTTTATATATTTCCTTAGAGATTTCAAGATTGAAAAAATCTTTTTTCTCCAATATTTAAAGATTGTATCTCGAAATCTAAATTTATCATTCAAAATTCATTAAATACGCACTCGTTAGAATAAATTCAATTTAGAGATTGCCTTGGTGTAATAAGTCACTCAGAATTTCAAGTTTTTGTGACATTTAAGGAAACATGTTAGTTAAACATATTCCAGTTATTTCCAATTTTACTTGCATCTTTTCGGGAAATATATTGAAATGAATTTGTCATACACAAGTATCTATTATGAAAATACAACATAGTTAAAACTTTATTAAAACCCACTTACATAATTTGAAACATGAAAATAGAAAACTGTAAAGGCACAATTTCATATTTTAAGACACCAATGGGAAAGAGTGTACCACAACAGAAATCGCCAAAACAAATGTAACATAAAATTTGAACTGAATATACAAAACTAATTATTTACATCAACGTGACCAACATTGAGAAAATTCACATCTAAACAGTTAAAATGATACAGCGCTGAATAACAAAGTAATTTACATGTTGCGAGCATTATTTACAGTTGGATAGAAAATTTAGGTGGAAAAGGAAAACTTCATTAATAAATAGACTACTTAAAGTGTTGAGCTTTAAGAACAAAAATTGTAATCAATGTTTGCGAAATAGAAAAGGCACAGAGTTTGATAAGCATTTTCGATCTACGACAATTACTTTATCAATGTGCTCACAAAATCAAGCTTCTAGATTTAGAGAAGTGGGCATAAATGATGCAATTGAGAATTTATTATTTACAGTCCTGATGGAATTTTTATTTGAAATGCGAGACACCATGGATACGTCATCTGCGTTTTCGTCTGATGAATTGAAATGTGATGTCGTGGTAGATAGACCTTCGAGACTGACGTTTGACTGAGGATGGACATTTCGACAATGGAGCACAAGAGTATAACGTCGTGTGAATGAACGAGCGCATATGGGACACTGAACTGTTTCTTTGTTGAACGCATGCACTTCCTTCATATGACGATAACTGCATTTTTTCTTCATAGTTTTCTTACAAATAGTGCACATCCAAGAGACATCATCTGTAGGATGCACGATCTTGAGAAGATGTTTGTTCGAATTTCCATTACCTAAAAATCTTCCTTATAATTTTCGTATGAGTTTATAAATGCTAAACTGAGCCAGTATAAAGAATAAATTTAAAACGGAAAAATTGCAAAGCGATTCCAGTCTATAAATAGGTATTGTTTATCACTATCTTAAATACAAATTGCGGTGTAAGATTTTAGGCAAAACACTATAATTAACAACTAGCATGAATTTTTTTGAGAATGCTTTGTCAAAACAACAAAACTTTAGAGTTCATATAGAAAGACGGTTCTGAGAAATACTGAACTTATTTAAATAATTGCAAGTTTGCATATAGAGTAAATCAAAAGTCTGAAACACAATAGGCTCTACATAGTATCATATTGTTAATAGAACAAGGTTGTCATTCGATGTGGGATGTCCCATGAACCTGGGGATAGGATGGGACAAAGAAAGCTGATCCACTCGTCCCAAGGGTCGCCTGAAAAAAAAATTCAATTTTTTTAAACACGTTTGAAACAGCGTTTTAAACACCTGCTTTTTCATTGTTTCTCAACATCATTTTTTCAAAACATTTCGATACCTTTTATCAAATGGTCTTATCAGCCGAAAATAATATTTTGAGAAACTAACATTTGTTTCCTATCTTAAAAAATTAGTAATAGTGTGCTATAAATTTAAAATTGGTATCTAACAGGATTGTCGTGGGACAGAAAAAAGCTATCTCACGACAAGCCTGTAATATAATTTTAATAGTGTAAATGTATTATTATCCGAAGATGACATTCTAGTTTAGACGAGAGGTTTTTAAAAACCAATCACAGCAAAAGTAAAGATATTTACTAATCATTGCGAGTCATTATATGCAATTACATTTCACACCCTTAGTGCAAACAAGGACTACTAAAGTAGGTCCTGCTCCAAAATATAATGAATTAAAATTTCATATAAAATATTTGTAGCAGTAAAGTGTAGAACAAGTCATAAAATTGGACAAAAGTCCTTCGATGGGAAAGCAGCTACCGGGCGGCTAGGCCTGAGAGCTGTTTGGAAAATTCAAAGTAAAGTCGGTAAATTTATAGGCAAAAATTAAAACATTTTTTTTAATTCTATCTGATAAGGAGGGATTATCTTTCTTAGTTTGGGAGAAAATCCTATAGCAATAAATTGAATTGTAGTTATGTAGACGCCATTAGTTACGTACGAAAGAGACTTTCTTTTACAATTTTAAGATCAGTATTATTTGCTCTACATGGTAAAAGAAAAAAAATTACCAAAACCTTACTCCTCTAAATGAAATTGATATCAATTTGATTTAAATTTTTATTATGAATTATTGTCTAACACTGTTAAATGAAAATTTTTAATATTTGTAAAGGAGATTTTGTAAATTACATAAATATTTTGCTATAATTTATATACATATAATTTTATATGCATGTATATTTATTTTCTTTATCAAAAAATTGCAAATTTGGAGATTTTGAAATATTTTATTTTGTAATGTTGATTTATTGTATGACAATTTTTGAATTAAAATAAGAATGTTAATTAAAATTCGCTCTACAATTTCTCAATAACTTTGCTATATATTGCGTTGTTCTGCTTTTTGATAATGTATTTTAATTTCAATTTTTCCAGAAGTTGTTTATAACAAGGAAAATTTAATCTGCTGGATTTACACTTGAAAATTTAAAAAACTTCAAAAAAATTATGAAGTTTCGAAAATAGGAAAGAACCCTCAGAAAAAAAAATTCGAAAGATTTCCGGTTGTAAACAAATAACCGTTGAGAATCTTGAAACATTCTACTAGAGAAGTAATTAAATTTGGTATTGTTGGGAAAAATTTACATATGTATATTTTTCAATGCTAAGTGTAGTTAAATAGTTAATGTTTTATCATGGTACATTTAGTTGCATATAATTTAGCTATCATACATATATAAACTAACTAAACCAACTAGAGCTTTTACAACTTAAATTCACGAAAAATTCAAAGAATTTATGTATAAAACTTGTCAAAATTTGTATTTTGCAAGAAATACAGTTCAAATAGTTCGAAATTTGAGTTTTGCCATTTCAGCCTTTTTCTACTACCATGTGCAATTTTCTAGATTATATATATATATATATATATATATAGGCGCCAAGTACGGTGAAGGAATGAGCGTGCAAATAGGTTACAAACATTACAATGTCGTTTTTTTGAACCTAAGCTAGAGTTCTATTTATAATCCTATTGTTAAAAAATTTACATGGTATGTCATTGGCAAGCAAGCTTTTAAGTTGCCACCAATAACACAAACGTAATCAAGGAATTTGAACTGATATACTAGTAGTAAATATCACTCGTAAATGTTTGTTTTTGTAGCAGGCTACATTAAGTGCATATGTTTGCAGATATTAGTGACATATTTGAACTAATAAAAATCGGCAGATAAATATCAAAAGGTTAAGTTACCGAGTTATTGACCAAGAGGTGTAATATTATGTATGATATGATTGGTTATGAAAATATCTTAAAACTACGTTATTTTGTACAGAATACATCTAACATGCGTTAAAAATGACAAAAGACAAGAAGCACATGAGAAATTTAACTACATGCTATTAAAGATTAGACTCAAACATTTTTCAGAGAACCTGAACATTTTAAATAAAAGGACAAACAACGATGGAGAGTTTCCGAAATGACATAGTATTTTTAAAATCAAGGCTGAACGCACGGTATGGAGAAGTTGACTAGAATCAGGCAAAAAGATTTAATATACAGAAAGCGGTACCGTTGCGAGAGCGCACTCATTTCACTCGGTGATAAAATGTTTCTCTTATATAAAAAAACACACAGACATAAAATAGCAAAACCATTAAGAAGTCAGAGGATAACATTTGATTAAATTGGTGTGCAAAACAGCGCATAGTTAAAAGCGCTGCTTTAAATGTACCAAAATTAATAGCTCGTTCGCGCGTGGAGCTATTAGTTGGTTGCGGCAGAGGTAAAAGCTAGTGAAGAGCATTCTCACCCAACAGAAAACCTCATTAGCGCTCCCAATATGGTGAGTCAGGTTGGAAAGAGAAAAACAATTACCTACTCGATGCATCCATCAAAAGTAACAAAGTATTTACAAGTAAACACGCACTCAAGTGCATTTTCCAACACTAACGCCACTTACCCCAAGATAACACCTATATTACGTCATCGGCAACATTTAGACACCACCCTAGTCAGTAAATGTCAATTTTATCTACAATTCCTCCCACATTCCAGCAGATGAATATATCCAGGATTTTCCAATTCTGCCAATAATAAATTGATTTCCAATAAACAGAATAACACAGCAAATTCAGGACTATAACATAAATCTTAAGCTATAACTATAAAGCGCCTTAATATTCTAAACTAATTATTTTAGAGTTTAAAATGGCATGCATTTGCATAGGCCATCAATGTAACCAAATACATTGCAGACGCTGACGAATGTCTTAAACAAAAACTCTGGATTACAATCCCCGAATTAAAAAAAATATTCTAGAATCTGCAAACCCAAATTGACGTCCTTGACTAATTCATTTGTGGAAATTAATATAATAACAATCCTTCTGGAAAAATTGAGCTGCTCAAATGCTAGCCGACTCCTATCAACTTCAACGAAAACAATAACATTACCATTTCTGCTCCGTACAGTGGAAGGCACCAAGGACCTGTTTTCAAAACAGATTTTCTATTTGCTTCAAACCTTTCATTCTGAAATTTAAAGTGAGCAGTACATAAAGCAGGGATCGTTAGATTTTAATCGCGATTAATCGGAAGAAAAAATATTTTGGCGATAGATTAATCGTAATCGCTGTTGCCAGGAGATTAATAATCGCGATTAATCTACTTCTGATTAAAAATATTCAAAATACAATATATCAATTGAAAGATATTCAAAATAGAAAATATCTATTACTTTTTTTTTTTGAGATTATTTCCTGAAGTCATTTTACTCCCCATGTGCTTGTTAGGGTAAAGAAATATTTGGATTTCTAAGTTGAGGGTTAATAAACGATTTTGGTAATCACATAGAGCATAACCAGCTTTGCTCAACAGTCTCTCAACCTGATTATAAGTTGGCGTGATAAAATCGAGGATCCTTATATATAGAATTAGGCGACATCCGACGCTTCCTAAGTATGTTAGATGAATAATCATCACGCTCATCTTCTATGTCCGGTGTTAAGGTTTTCTTTCGGTAAAACATATGACACAAGAATAGTGGCCATAGATAAGATCAAACCGAAAATGACAACACGTAACTGAATGCATAAGCATCAACTTAATTAGAATAATCTAGATTAATCGAGCACGCTGTTTACGATTAATCTAATCTACTTGACCGGCACGATAGATTAATTCATCCGATTAATCTCGATTAATCGCGTCGACGATTAATCATGTTGAATCCCTGACATAAAGTCTTCAAAATTGACATTTATATGAATCAAAGTTTTACAATATTGAAGGATTAGCTTTCTCTTGATATAAAAAATAATGTTATCCTTAGACACTTTACTTTATCAAAATTGAGATACGATATTTATAGAACAACAATTGTAAATAACACATTAGTGTAACATGTATATTTTGCGGAAAATAGGTTACACATAGGTGCTTGAAAATCTGGTATAAATTGAGATACGATGTTTTTCCAGACACGGTAGTTTCCCATAAAAGCGGTGAATATTAGTCAGCACCGTTCGGTCAGAAACCCACCCCAGTATATATATATTAGAAGATATGGTATCACCATAACAAAAGTTAAAAATGAAAAATTGCGTAAATATTTGCATGTTATGAATTAAAGTAGAATTAAATGCCATCATCATACGCGTTGACATTAAAAGCGTTGGTACTATAAACACGCGGACTACATTTGTGGGCAACAGCTGTTACCCATCTCCAACTAATCAAAGGCGCATGGCGACACAGTTGGTATACACTGTTGACGACCATCTGTTGCGTCGAGTGTGATGACGCCGTACATTGAACGCAATGTGACGATTTAGAGGAATTCAGCGCCACACGATATGCCTTCTCTCCTACCGTCCATCTCTACATTTACGAGTAAGCGAACGGATAGGTCAAATTGCCAACTGATGACCAAACCTTATTGATAAAATACGCATTAAAACATACGAAACTAATTATTAATCTCAAAAACGAAGTTTTTAAACGGATTACTACTAGAGAGCACTTCCGAGATTCGTCGGGGCAATTTTCCGAAAAATACTAAAGATCGGGTTACGGGGTCAGGAATAGATTTCTCAAATATAATAACCTATTTTCACATCGACGTATTGACAAGTAAGCGCTGAGAACATTATATTTAACGACAACTTAATAGGGCACAACCTGCATATTTGTTTTTCAAATTTCAAAAATTCTTATTGTTTGATCATTGAATATTGAAAACGTGGAACAATGGTTGAATGGGTAACATTTTTCACTGGGTGATCGGATTATAAATCTTCAAAAATTGAGTACATAAAAAATTTAGTTCAACGCAGTGATTAAATACGAACTACTTAACCGTATAGCAACTAAAAATAAATTTAAAACAGGTAATAGTTTATTAGTTCATAGCCTACTCGTCAGAACAGAGTTTGTACATCAGTTGGTGAATTTCAGGATCGGCAACCAGATGTTCTGAACTGATTACATAATGTTCACTTGAGAGTAATAAGGAGGCACTTTTTGCTTTCAGGACAATCGTAACAATTAAATGCACATTTGGACTGTAGTGTGGCCAGTCTATCACATGGACACTGTGCTGATTGGTATGTCACAGATATGTAGAAGATATCATGGGCAAATTTATCATTTTAACAATGCAAAACTTGGGTAAATGCATATAAAAAAGTTTATTACTTCTCAGAGCAAACAGTTTAAAAGTGTAAATTCGTTTGTATTCTAATTCGTTATTATTAATACTACATGGGCTTGATTCAAAAAATGGCGGTCGCATCATAGTCATAACAAATAGCATATTAAATTTAAGAAAATATTCTAAAAAATATTACAACATTTCTTTCAGTAGCTAATCATTAATTCTCGAAGTTTATTGTAAAGCATTACATTCCCGCGATTATAGTTTGTCATGTAAGACATTGAACACATCATCCTTTGCCACGCAACAAAACGAATTTACAAAACGAAAATGCTACTATCTAAGCTAAGCATAATACACAAGAATATTGAATAAATAATTGTTTACAGAAGCACATAAGTGAATTTTGTAGAATTCTAAACCACAATGAGCATAATAAGAAAATTAATATATAAATGTTTGTCATTCTAGAATACGCATAGGTTTAAATGCTAATTAATGACCAACTAAAGAACTGAGGTCACTCATGCAATAAGTTCACTTCGATAAAAATACCACCTAATCCCATTGTATTGAATACACTCCGTTTTCACTAAACAACAAACAAATTATAAATCAGTGGATAAAAATGGGTACAAATTATTTCACATGGGCTATTCTATCTTAATTGCATTAGAAACCGTTCTTTGAAAAGCACCTTGCGGTTAAGGCATGTAATGTGAGCAGCAGCCCGCCGTGGCTAAAACGAAGCAACCGCGTTCTTAAAATGAGAATCTTTTTACATAGAGCGGCGATGATTTTGTCTGTATAACGACTTATAACGGCTTATTGCCATAATCGCGAAAACTTGCGTGACGGCGGTATGAACGCTAGATATTAGCAACTAACAAGAAACAGAAATTGGGTAAGTTTTATTAAAGACGAACTTATCAGGGGCCCATCGGACGGCTAACCTGTTCCAATCTCAAAGCGCGAGAATGTGGCTTTCAAGCATTCTTTGCATGCATAACATAAAAAAACCAATCCAAGTCGAGCAAATGTGGTATCATTTTTATATTGTGCTGCGTGTAATGGTTACTTTTAGTATTTATTAATTTTTAAATATGTTTGCAGAAACCGTGATAAAAATGGCACACTGACACTGATGCGGATTCTGTTGTGATGTGGTACATTCGGAGCCATTTTAGATCTGACAAAGTTCCGTTTTTATTACATAGAGCTTAGAGACAAACAAATTAATTGCATAAGGAGTAGGTTTTAAAACTTAGCGAGTATAGAAGTTCGTAATAATTAATTGCTGATACGCTGTGACGAAATTAAAGCGAATAAATAAAAATAAGGAAAAGATAATTTATTTGGAGGGAAACCATAGAATCATCTTGGCGCAATTTCCCGAATGACAGATTACATGTGATTTCATGCCAATCTAATAAATGAGTAACCAAGTAGAATGTAAGATACCTCACAATGTTGCAATGTTAAAACAACGATGCCAATTGAAAATATAGGAGGCAAAAAATAAATGCCATTCAAATGGATTCTAAAAGAAAAAATTTGTATTTATACTGTAAGACTCCTAAAGTATTCATGTCTATTGATTTGTTCGTGCAATTCCTGGAACTTCTGGGAAATATTTGTAGATATTTAGATAAAATTAGGGATATGAGATGCATTGCTAGCGCTCTTTGTAGATTGATTAAAATTAAAATGATCTTAACTTTAGTTTGACTTCTAATAAACAATATTTCAATCTCACACCGATCTCTTAGGGATCACACATGCAGGCTCTTTGACCATGGTGGTTTTGACATCTGAAACTAGGGCCTTGCAAACGAGATTATTTTGATATTTATAAATGTATTTGGATATTGATTGCTCTTTGAAAATTATTTTTAGGTTCAATTAAAAATGTTGTCCCGTTTAATTGAAATACGTCGTTTCAAATTTTGATATGTGAAAGGTTCATGAAAATAAAAAGTTGGTATAAGCAAAAGAATTGTATGCCGGTACTGGTGTACGTATATATGTATATACACTAAAGAATACAAAATTATCTCTCAACCCTATTCGAACTGGGGCGATTTCCTGCCCTTGTTAAACTTCTATAATTTCCACATTTTTGTAAAAAAGAATTAGTAAAATACATGGGAATCGAAAGGGCAGTGCGCCTAACCCGTCCTAGAGAGTACCTCCTCGCAGTGGTTTCTGGATAAGCCAACCAGAAGGTTGGCGCGCCGCTGTACGGAGTCCCGTAGCAACAGTTGCCGTTAAACACCAGGGTAGAAGAAAGTGCCACTATGTGCACTTTGTGCATCGAGAAGCTTGTCTGTTTAGTTTTTCGGGTAGACAGACAGCGGCACAGTAGAAACACTGTCAGCAAGACTGCTACTGGCACCAGTTAGGGCGCGTCTCGTGGGGCAGTCATACAGAGAGGAAACTTTCGTCTCTGGCCTATGAGATAGGCCTAGGCTAGCGTTTGCTGTGCGTTCCTGTGAGGCAGCTTTGCCGTGTCACAGGTAGTTACGATCCGACATAATTTTAACTTTCGCCAAGGAGTCATTAATCACTAGATGCTATGCATTCAATGTCGCACACTCCAATATAGTTTTCGGACCACTATAGCAATCAGCAGGTGGTCTCTCAGTTACCTCCGTTAGTAGCTTTGGTTGGCCAAAGGGGGAGAGGCGCAACCATCTCAACTGAAGTTCGGGTTCACTCTGCTGATCAGACTCAACACATATTAGCAGTCTGTCGCCAGATGCTTCTCACGGTCAAACCGGCTTTAGTCGTAGACTTCTAGGGGTTAAAGTCCGGACCCGGATCGTGGATTCACCCTCTCATCAATCTGTTGATTGATTGAGTGATCCCGACCACGGTAAAAAAACATAGCTAGTAATAAATTCTAATTAATTCCATCCTTTTCAACTGTCAAAACCCAAATTTTGAGATTTAATGTCATCAAAAGTAACAATGGAATCACAAGATAGGATTAAACTCGGTTAAGCGTATCTTAGTTAAAGACATTGCTTGCAAAGTTTTGCTAACAGCATAGACATTGAAATAAAGCAGCACATTCCGTTAGTCTTCACTGATATTCGAATACGTTGCCTTAAAATTTATTATAAGGACAAGGTGATAACATCTCTAATAATTCAGGATGTGAAATAAAAAACTAGCAAAATAATTCCAATTTTCAGCTTAAGATATTTCTATTTGCACACATTTATTAAATTTAATAACGTAACACAGAATTTTGAATATTGAATATTAACCACTGAAAAATATACCATACGAATATACGAAATCAAATCTAGGTTCGAACCTATTTCTGATTGTAATTCGGATTCTAATCCATGGATTCGAAAGCGCGATTCCTACTACAACAATAGACCTGGGGCACAAATTTCTTGTGTGATACTGAAATGTTAAGCAAAAATTTTCGCAGCTAACGTTTGATTTTTGTATTAATCAAAATTTTGATATATTTAGTAACTATAGTACAAAACACCGCTATGCATTTTCAAAGTTTAAAATGCACCGTTCTCTATTTATATTTTTAGAATCATTATAAAAAACGGTTGCGCATATAACGGTTAAGGGATGGCATTCCGTCATACACGTACTCTTAGTCAATATTTTTTCTTTAAACAGATTTTCTTTCAAGAACATTTGAAAAACTATATTAATTTTAGCAGATATCTGCAGTTTACTTAATGCGTCGATTGCAAACAATTGATTATACGTGTAAGTTAGACGACACAAATATTAGGCGAAAATGTAATTTTAGACAGGCTTTCAAAACTCCATACGACGAAAATATAAAACACTATTTTAACAAGGGAAGAAGCTGCTAAAAGCAATATTTAGAAATCGTAATTAAAGCAGCAAGCTGTGTCACCACCAATTCAAACGGTAACAGCTGCGCGATTGCCATGCATTAGTAAGTGTTGCCATTCACATATGCTGTTCAACGCTGACTAAGCAATTAATTTACCACAGTTTAGACAAGTTTTACCAATCGCTTAATTGAAAGAATAAAATCATTCGTTACCTTGAAATAAATACAAACAGTCATTTCACATTAGCCCTACTAGAAGTCATTTGTGTTAACAGTGATATTTTGTAGACACAAGGCAACCTACGTCAGCCAGCAAAGAAATAATATATTTTTGTAACAAAACACGAAAAACTGGAAAAGAATGTCGTTAAATATAGACTTCAGTAGAAATGAACATTCTAGTAATATATCAACTTTAGGTTTATTCAATAAATCTTGATACTTTTGAAATTCCGATAGTTTTAAAATATATGTAAATGTTGGTTGCTTCGGAGTGAACAAAAAGCCTGTTGGGAAGCATAAGCCTTGAAATAAAGCAGCACATTCCGTTAGTCTTCACTGATATCCGAATACGTTGCCTTAAAATTTATTATAAGGACAAGGTGATAACATCTCTCATAATTCAGGATGTGAAATAAAAAACTGGCAAAATAATTCCTATTTTCACACATTTATTAAATTTAATAACGTAACACAGAATTTTGAATATTGAATATTAACCACTGAGAAATATACCCTACGAATATACGAAATCAAATCTAGGTTCGAACCCATTTCTGATTGTAATTCGGATTCTAATCCATGGATTCGAAATCTCGATTCTTGCTGCAACAGAGGAAGTATGGGGCACAAATTTATTGTGTGATGCTGAAATTCGAACTGGGGCGATTTCCTGCCCTTGTTAAACTTCTATAATTTCCACATTTTTGTAAAAAAAGTTAGTAAAGTACATGGGAATCGAAAGGGCAGTGCGCCTAACCCGTCCTAGAGAGTACCTCCTCGCAGTGGTTACTTTAAACGAAAAATTTAGGAGGAAGCAACTTATAAATCGATAGCAGAAATGAAAATTTATCCACAACAATTTTCACTGAAATTAAATAGAGATTCTCTAAAACTGTTTGCTAAAAGCTGCCAAGTATTTACAAAAATCTTAAGACAGTAGCTAATTGAAACTTAATGTCACCTTTGCAAATGTAGTTTCAACCTGCTAAAATCATGTGGCCAATGAAACAAAAAGAGGAAAATGCGATATTAGTCACGATATGAGCTTTAAAAGTTCATCGAGTAGAAATTAACATCTAATTGACTTTCCATTTCAAATTGTTTTACTTCAGTCTGTAAAGTCATTGATGCCAGTTTTGCTTATTTTCTTACTTTTATACATATAGGGAAATCATGAAATTCCTGAAATTTCAGGGTTATGAAACTTAAATTTGAGGGTCGGGTTGGGGTTAGGGGTTATGATTTTTCTTTTAAATACATATTTCAGAGATGTTATGAAGTTACGGTAAATGAAAGAACAGTTTCGCAAATTCACTAAAATTTTAGAAATTTCACGTTTTTCCAACCCCACAATCTTCCTGTGACATAATACGGTAAATATAAGATAATAATTCAGACAGCATTGACTGCTATTTCTGGGAATTAGTCAACTTTTAGAGACATTTGCAAAAACTGCTCTTTATAATTTTTAATTTCGAAGCTGAATCTGTCAGTGTGTTCTCCGCGATACACAATAAAATAGGGTACATATCAACATACTTGAAAAGACGCCACGCAACGATGTGATTATTACAATAAAGGCTACCGGCCGTGGTACCGCTAAACGTCTGTTTTCAGTATCTATATCTAGCTTACGATACAGCTAGGTAAAATTGGTAAGGATTGCTTTATGCACATCGTTAGAATTCTATTACGATTGCTAATAATTTGTCTTATAACGCATTTCAATTTACAAAATTGAAGATAAATGTTTTCTTTCTTGATATAGATGGAGCAAAATACACGAAATACGTACACGGAAATATCAACTCCCGACAGGATGAAATACATCATAATGCACGAATACCAAATACACGACAACACACTGAAATACATGGTTACTCAGGCGCGGTCCCAGAAAATTTAGAAAAGGGACAGTTGAAATTTTTTTCATAAAAATATAAAACGGTTGCAGGTTATACAAAAATTTCAATGATTTATTAGTACTACACAAAAACTTTAACCCTACCCCGGTCAGGTCAGGCTTTTTTTCACTTTAATAACAGAGGGGATGCTTAAACAGCACCTTTTCATGAAATCAGGAAAATCAATTTTATTAATAACCAAACAGGGACAGGACTATGGCTTACATATGCCTGAATACTAAGAAAACAAACAGTTCGATGCTCTGCATACCCAGCAAATTGACTGCAATGCCAAAGCATTTAAAAAATGCGGTTACAAGACCCCAACAACGCTAATATTTGGAAGGGTGGTGACTTAATGATAAACTGAACCTATTGAGAAAGTAATCATTTGATATTCTACTGACCTGACGCTCTGAAGCGAATTTATTAATGAAGATAAAAATACAAATACTAGCTGTTTTGAACTAGAAAAATAATCAAAGTATGATTTACATTAGTTTTGCTAACAATGTTTTAGGAAAAGTAAAAAATATCAGGTTTAAATCTTTTTTGAAATTAGACATAACAGTTTTTATCTCAAAGAGAAGGGTAAGGTTTATATTTATTCACGAAAGCTAGTCTGCTAGGAGACAAGAAAAATTTTGGAAAAATGGTTTTTGTACGAAAAAAGTCCTAAAAATGCGCAATTTTATATAATGGTTAGAATTTAATATTAAATAAATTGTGATATTTTGTGTTTATTTGAAATTCAATTTTGTGTCAACCTTATAAAAATTTAGGTCGATTTGATAATGCTATGAAGATGATTTTAAACTGAATTTCGTGGGTGCTCTAATAATAATAATGAACGCATATCAAAATGCACTATCAACTACATATCTATACTAGTATGACTAAGTTCACTTCTTCAAAAGAAACGATTAAATTCTGGAACCACGTATTGATAACTCCATTAGGTTTTGCATTGTATTTATAAATGAAACACATAATCATTTGGAATATTTTAAAAATTGCTTGAAAGTTCCTAAATTCGAATCAAGCTATTTTAATTTAACCTTAATAATTTCAATGCTATTATTAGCAACGCGCATTACATACACGCATTTAAGCAAATGACTATATATGAACAAAAACTAGCTTTAAATAGATCACAATAAATTAACACACTGGAAAGTTAAAACTTTTAAAGATATTATTTTGGGAACGAGCAATCAATGAATTGAAAATTTGCTAATTTGCAGGAATAATTAAAGCGTTTTAAGCTACCAAACACCATTTTTATAAATTAACATTTCCATTAATTTCAATATTGTCACTATGACGACGTACGTTAAACACCTAAATATTGAGAGAAGTGATTATCAAGTACGCAGTTACCCATTAAACACCACTTTAAAAAATAACGCTGTAAAAATTAATGGATGTTGCACGTGAGAGGGGTAATGAGTAAGACCTCTAACTGGAATGCAATGGTAAAAACCCAGATGGGGCGAAAGCGCACCTGACAAACCATTTCCGCATTGGCGCTGTTTGCAGTAAAACATACCCTCTTCAAATGACACCACAATGACTAATTCTGTTAAAATTGATTACAAGGAATAAATCTTTTTGCAGGGAAGCAATGCAACAACAAAAATTCAGAAATGCAAATCAACTACAAACTTAAAAATATTAACATTACACAAACAATCATTTTCAACAAATTCAATTTCTTAAAATAGCATATTACTGCAGCAAAAATTATGCGTGCACATTAATACATATTTTGTTATAACTACTTTATGAATGCGTGTAGTCTAGTATGAACATTTGCACCTATATAAATGTCAAGCCCGTAGTCAGCCTCATAATTTAAGGGATGCTAATTTATCAATATAAAATGCTAAGTGATGTTATATGCAAAAAAATGTGCTAATGAATTATGAGTCACTAAGACAGCACAAGCACTCACAATACACATATGTTCTTTTCAATTGGAATGGGCTTAAGATGACACTGGAACCATAACTGAAAAAATTGGGACCAATGAAAGTGTCTATTTCAAAATAACATTTTTTCAACTGGTGCTTAATTCCGAAGAATCAAATAATTTGACAATTTCAATAAAAAATTAGTATTAAGTTACTTGCTGTCAAATCCACTGCCTCAAATAATAGTTTCCTCAAAATCTATTGGTATATTTTATAAATATAAAAGAAAATTGCATAATTTCATAATTCACTTTGGTATTAAAATTGAAAATGTGAAGCTCTTGTGCACCTCTGCTTAGAACATGCTGGTTTAGTGCTTGACTGCAAAGTCTACTCCTCTTCACCGCACAATAGCTGTGCAATTAATTCTCATAGTGCAGAATGCGAGCAATTTTAAGCACCAATATGGAAGTAAGTGGAATTCGCCATGCGAATATATTTTTAAAACTGTTCTTATATTGCAGTCAACACTGCATATAGCCCAGAATTATAGAAATTTTAATAATAAATGAAACGTAACTATTTAAAACCATTTGCTAGATAAATAAAGAAAAAACATTTTGCAGCTAGGCTGACCATCTTTCTACGATAGTTTTACCAACTTTTGTTTTATTTTTCAAAAGTTCTATGGCATGCTAATTTCACTTAATAAATATTTCATTGGATGCTCAGCATCCCCTTCGCTACGGGCTTGATAAAATACAAATATTGACGTTAAAATCCGCAAAGAATTAGCAAATATGTGAACAAAATCAGAACCTAACGATAAAAATGGAAATGCTCATAGAGATAAACCCTAAGAGCAGGGCTGCTCTCCTAAACAAGGGGCTCTACATTTGAGAACAGATACTTTGATGTTATATTTTGACCAAATTTTGTTATTCATTAATTAAAATACAACGCCACAAACCATAATATAACATTAACAAGGAGGTTGGGCTCCCAGTCAAATTTAACTCTGAGCACCCACCGAGTAAACCCCTGCCTTAGAGAAAGGAGCTAAATAAATAAGTTCAATTTCAACTGCCTCTAATTATTACAATAGACTAAGCATAATATAACCACAACCTTGAAATCGTACTAAATTAATGTTTCAACATGATTAAACGGAAAAATCACCTTTGACTTGTTCCTCTGTAATTTCTTTGAAATCAGAAGCCGCGTCCATAATAGCTGCTTGTTGATTTTGAACAAAAGTTAATAAAGAATCTGAACTAAATATACCATCAGACGACTGTGAAATACCATTTCGAGAATTAGAATTCTAATAACACAATTAATATAAAAAGTATAAGTAGGTAACTTACATCACTACTTCGAGAATGACATGATAAATCCAGAACAGAGTTGATATTTGAACTAAGATCAATTTCTTCTTTAACATCTATATTATTATTTTTCTCCGCCTTTTTCAGCATGTTTTCAACTGCAATAGCAAGAATGGCTGATGGTTTGCATTTTTTTGGTGGAGGCGATGAAATGTTAGTGTTTGAATTAGTAGATACATTATAAACAATATGAGAATTAAATGAAGTAGATGATGAAGAATTTTTAAAATCACATCCTAAAAAGTAATGTATTAAGTATTCAAAAGAAATTGAAATTACCGGAGCAGAAATCGTTCCACTCCCGAAGAGATGCAGTAGAATCATGTGAAAGGTAATCAGTTGCTGCTCCAGGAGAAGAATAACCTATGACAGCTTTTTTATCGGCAATTTGATAAGATGACAAGACAACGAAATGCATTGAATACTCTGAGTGCAAGAATTCAATCTAAAAATTCCATTAATAAAGGGAAAAAAACAGAATACCAACGGTTTTTTTAAGTAATCCAATTGCATTTTCATGACTTTCATTTGATAACTCTGAAGAAGAGGTCATCCCTTAAATTTAGAAGTGAGAGAGCTAAACTAAAAAAAGTACTATGACGAGATTGAATACTAAAATCTCAGGAAAAATTTTAAACCACGATACCAATTTCAAATAATTATTCCATAGATGGCGTTGTAAAATAAATGCGTCCCAATGGGGGATTTTCACTAAAATTCAAATTAAAATATTTTTTGCTAAAAATGTTCAATTTAGTTTAAATTCATTAAAAATGGAGCGACCATTAAAAAATATTTTCTAATTTTTGCAGAATTCACTGTCTCTTTCGTGTTCTGATGATATAACTACCTTTAGATTTTCCAGAATTTCATCTTACAAAGTAATAGTTGTATTATTCAAAAGGTAGTGACAAATATTTTTTAATGGTCGCTTCATTTTTAAAGAATTTAAACTAAATTGAACATTTTAAGCAAAAAATATTTAAAATTAAATTTTACTGAAAATCCCCATTGCTTCTGTAAATATATTCATTATAATATAACATAAGGGTGATGACAAGAATTAACAAAACAAAAAAATAGAGAAAATGATAAAAATGCAGGAGCAGTATGAATTCCAATTTGCTGTTTGCTAATATGAACAAATTCATCAATTTAAAATTGAATAATCAATAAATGAATGATATATTAGTTTAATGAACAGTGACAAAGCTTTCAATGAGAAAATGTAATGAAAACACTTAACTAATTAATAAATATTTAGACTAGTTTCCAACATAAGATTAAGCTAAAACTTTTGTATCATTTAATAATTTCCTTAACTTCTTTTTTCATTAAAATTATGAATAAAACTATTAATTTGAATAGATTTAATGTTTTTGCTAATCTATCCTTTTGCAATTTTTTCTACCAAAACTTAATAAAAGAAATATAAAATGAAGCATATTAAATAAAAATTTTTGTATATAATAAATACATTTTCATAAATCTGCAATTAATGAAAATTATTGTTTCTGCTTGCTTAAAACAAAGTTTTCAAGTCAAGTTTGATTGGAGTCATTTCACAAAATTTTAACTTTCCTAATTTTTCAAAATTTACAATTATAAGTTTTATAAAAGTTACTTAAAGTGTGTACTGACTGTTAAAACTTTATATTTTTTGAGAAAAATAAGATTTAATTTTTTACAAAACTTACAAGGTTTTGCAAGTAGGTACACATTTTAAATATTTGTAAATTTTGAAAATTAAGGAAATTAAAATTTTGTGAAATGACTCCATTATTCAGTCTGTGCTCAGATTTTCACTTTTTCAATTTGGGGTTAAGTATTTTTTATAAAAACAATCTGTGTTCAATATAATTTTGTCTAATTCAAAGTTTTTTTAAAGTAAAAATATTTATTTTACAATAATTCCAAGTTCAATTAGTTACATAATAGTTTTTTGGGATGTATAAAGAAGTTGAAATTTAAAGTAATTTATATTTTTACAATATTTTCAAGTGGATTTTTAATCAAATTTGAGTTTGAGCATTAATGATGTCTCTTCTGAATTTTTCTGATCAAGTTTTCAAATTCCTGCATATTTGAGTTTTTAAGATTCAAAGTTCTTGACAAACAATTGTTAAAGAGAAAAAATTGCAATTCATTTTAAAGTGCTGACTCATTTTATTAATTTTTATCTCAAATCTACTCAATGTCTCAATGTATATCATCTAGAAATATAAATGAAAAAACTAAAGGAACCTCAAAGATTTTTTCATCAGATTGAGACATGCACATGCAGTAAGTGAATTTATCCATGTATTCAATTCTATTGGAGATCTTCTTCAATGGCTATGGTTAATCAAAATAAATATTAATAAATGACATTAAATATAATACTCCATAGACTAAATTGAATTTAAATTATTTATGATAAATATAGGGGGAAATATTCTTAGACTATATCTAGAGAATTATATTATACAAATCAGGGTGTAATTGCTTTAAGATTATATTGAGGTTCCATCCCATAAAATACTAAAATATTATTTTAATTATCTTAAAGATTTGTTTAAAACAATGCTAGTAATAATAATAAACATAACTAATATGAACCTATTCTTGGCAAAAAATCAAAGAACAAAAAGAAAATAGTTCATGTTAGTTTTCATTTGAAATTTAAAAGAAGCAAATCATAATTGTGAATTTGGAAAAAGTGCTAAAAAAAACTGACTATGTCACAGACAATGGAAAAAGAGGTTGATGAAAAGTTAGAGATTAGTCAGTTAATTATTCACTCCTAAATTATTTATAATTTATTTGCTATATTAATTTGTTAAATTGTCTACTTACAAGAATAATATACATTTAGTTATTCAAGAAACTTCTTAAGAAATTTTGTTGTACTTTAGGCATGACAATTCTTGTGGTACTTTATCTGTTTAGTTTTAAATCATATATTCTTACTTTGGTGTTAGCTTTACATAAATTGATTGTGCTTGTAAATATGTTTACAGCTGGAATTCATTTCCTATAAATCATTCTTACATATTAAATAGATTGATGCAAGCTCAAGCACATTTGATATTTGGGATTAATTAGTAAGCCAAAAGTTTAAACCTTATTTTGTAATCAGGGTTGGCTCAGAGAGCATAGTAAAATCTTTATTTTATTAAGTCTTATTCAAATGAAAATATTTGAAAGTATAATGCAAAGGTGTTGAAAAACTAAACAAAACCATATTATTAATTAGTATTAAATGAAATTAGAAACAATGTTTTTCTCTAACAAGTAATACTCAAACTAGCCATTAATGTAATATCCTCTACCAGGCATTGTCACTATATATCTATTGTTACTGTATAACACTAGTTGCGTTACTGTAGGTAAGGATTTACTTGTTACATACTGCTTTACTTGTTGCTTCTGTTAACTTATGTAAACTAGAATTAACCATTCACTATTTAGGTGATGAAGCCCTGCAGTAATCTATCCAATGATCATTAATGGGCATCTGCCTGAAGCTGATATAATTTAATACATGTACAGTCACTTTATCAGTCATTTATAGGTCATTAATTTAGATCTAAAATAGTATTAATATATTTCCTAAGTTTCAGTCATCCAACCATTTGTTGACAATCATTTATTCTAGTATATGTAGTAAAGAAATACTAGTCAGCTAATCAAGAGAAAACCCCTACACCTAACTTAAGTGCACTTTCATGGTCTGGCACAGGGACCCTAGAATCGTTCTCTGTGATGGATCCAGACCACTACTAAACACCACTCAATTAGCTCGACATCATATTAAATATTCAAACCATTATAGTAGAACAAAATAAGAATTCCAAGTAAAATTCTTTATCAACTTCTTACAAGGTTTTTAATCTATTTATAGTAATTTCAGAAAAGTACCTGTCAATTCAAATTTAAACTTCTGCCAAGATGGCGGCTAAAAATAATGGAAGCGACTTCGCCCCCTCATTTAGTCAAAAGTGTTTTTAACAACTGATACTAATCTCTCTTTTTTGACACATGTTGTTTCTTGGTTGCATAATACAAATAAATCTAAATTATTCTAATTGATTTGATTACAATATTTTTAATCATCTTTTCTTTGATCTTATTCCATTCTGCTCAACATTTTGCAGCTTATTTTAGATTTGTGTGGATGATGCTACATTAATCCAGAGCTGTTGAGTAGTCCAAAATCTTCTTTTTGTGCTTCTCCCTCTCCCATGTATGGCCACTATCTTGAACAAACTGATGCCAAAGAGGTAAGGGAGGAAACCTCAGTTGGGAATGCTGAAAGAAGTTTCAAGCAGGGCAGGGAGTGCATACCAAGAACTGACTAAACCCACTGCTGAAACAATAGTAGTGCAGTGGTCTTTTGATGTACATTTCTGAAAGTAGACAATAGCAGCTTATGACACTTCCACATAGAGAGCTTATGTTAAAAAGGGAGTAGAAGCCATTACATCATCAACACCAAATGTTGTCTGAAATTATAAACAAACCACTATTTGGAAACCACCACAAATTGGCAGCCTTTGAAATTCTCAATATACAATTACATGGCAAGAACTGAAGGCTACACAAAATTTTAGCCTTTGAAACTATGTAAACAATGGACCTATGAACATTAGGCTTCTCATAGCTAAGTTCTAGATTTGCTTTGCCTGTCATACTTGAAACTATCTGTTTAGGTCATGTCTCTGTGTTTTGTGGCAAAAAGTGTTGATTCACAAAGATGGCTGTTGTGGCTGAAGAGGAAGCATAGTGAGAACCCCATCATAGGTTTTAGGTTTTGAATTTGTGTTAATGTAATCTCATCATCAATTAACTTTATACTTCTCAACAACAGTATATTGTATTTACTTAAATTTGTTTGAACTTGTTTCATTAGGAATATTTGGTTTTAGTCTATTCACTACTAAATGTAATGGCATCATGTGCAGACTATCAAATAGGGTAATGTCTTCTTCTGCATTCACAATGATAACCTACAATGGAGTCATTGCTTAACTGATATGGTTACAAGGCATTTGTTTGCATTAGAAATGATTTGGCTCAACTCTGTACTTGGCTATTTCTTATACCAAAACTACTCTATTTAGAAGATGACCACTATTAGAAAGAAAAAGCAAAGCAAGGTGAGAACTCCATCATAAGTTTGTGTTTGTTGATGTGTTTTAGTTGTAATCTCATCTCAGTTTAGTTGTACACTTGTTTACTGTTTTAGAGTTAATTATTCTTAATTGTAATTAGTTAACAAGGTTTACATCAGCTATGAATAAATGACTTTTTTGTTGTACTTCATTATAGGAATTACTTATAAATTAGATTATTTCACTATAGTCTAAACCTAGTGAATTTGCCATTAGCCTAACTTACATAAAAGATAACAAAGATTTTTATATGCTATCTCTACCAAAGATGCTGACATATTTAATAAAATAACAGTTTCAAGTAATACATTCCTTCATTTGATAGTTTCATATTCACAACTTGGAATTTACAAGGAATAATTACCATTACATATTGTAGAATTGTGGGCTGTAAATATACTAGAAAACTATTTGACTCTGCAGAAGGTTTAACATAGAGATCTGACAGCCATGATTCTGGGAAAACAATTAAAGAGAGAACATATATAAACATTGGTAATTCATCCAAGTAATAAATACTTTGGGTAACTCCAAGATGACCAACTCACATGGCTTCCAGCCAAAGCGAAGTCTTCAGGAACAGTGTAGTGCTCAACTTAGTGCATGGTGCTACCCTATTTGTCTCACTTATTAATTTCTATCTCAGACAAAAATAAACATCTCATTTTCATTGTTAGTTCTCAGCTCACTAAATAATAGTCTGTAATTGCCAGACATTCATGCTAGCCAACAGCATGGTATCATCACAGTGTCATAACATATAGGTGCATGTACGTGTTGAACATTGAACAAAAGTTTTATTATATCCTTATGCATAACCATATCCGTAACTTAATGAGTCCACAATTTGGGCTGGAAAGATCTGCTGATCTCCAGGAGCTACATGTCACCCTGTACTTTGAAAAAGCACTCCCAAATTGTCGCTGAACTTAAGCAGTTATTTTCATAATATAACGGAAGAGAAAGTGAAAAGTAATTGAAGCTAGATAAAATCTATTAACCTTTTCTAACATTGTTTCTCAATTTATACACCTTCAAAATAATAAATAAATACCTGTCTTTTTATACAATTACAGTTAATCATTAGCTATTCATGTTATTGATTTCCCTCGCAAATTAAATTTGAGCAACACATTTAGCACCATTGAGGGGACATAACTAGCTTTCATAAACCCAAGCTCGAAATTACTCTTACGTCATGATGACGTTAATACAATCAAAAATTAAATGTATAATAATCACGAAAATTACCTGAGTGACTCTACAATAGCAGAACAAAATATCAAATGATATTTTGATGTCTGATTTTTAAATTATGCAGACAATGGGATTCCTCATACAAGTGATCAATCAAAATACAAATAAATATTAAATCAATAGTTGTACAATGACTATCATAAAATATTATTACATTGAAACAAATTGTCATTTTACAACTTAGATGCAAATATACTACAATTTTTCCATTTTGTATGTTTTATATTAGCAAAAAACAAATTCAATGAGAGTGTTTTTACAATGAAATAGCAAGATATTTAAAAAATGAAATGTAACCCATTGCATGTAATGTATAGAGTTTAAAAAACTAAATAAATTACAACAATTGTTAATCATTAGAAATGCATGGAATTTTTAAAGGATAAGTAAATTAATCATTAGTCAACAATGTATTATCACAATGTGATAGTGTTGCAATTAGTCAGCTAACAATGTCATGTATATTAGCAGCAAATAGATGCATGCAAACTAAATTACCCCCCAGTAAATATCACAAAACTAGTAAGTATATGTTTAATCACCTTACACACAATGACTATGCAATTTCCATGATGTCACTACAACACCCCAATCAATATCCACCAGCTGGCAGGGGTCAAAGTTATCCTCTCAACCAATCAGAAAAAAGTGGAACCAAATTGCCATGGCCTCTACTACTGTCATATATGGGTGTTGAGATCAATTGAAAATTTACTTTTGAAAACTTTGTATCCAATAAGATCAGGAAAATGTCCAGAGGCATACAATACCTAAAACAAATAAGGNCGACTATCCAGTCGTTTCAGGCATTGATTATTTCTTACATGTATTGATCGATAGTCAGACTAGGCAAGAATCGAAAAACTCCTAACCGTAACATAGGTGCACTTTCGTGACTGGCACAAAGACCCTAGAATCGATCCCGTGATGGATTCCAGCCACTACTAAACACAACTTGCCTAGCTGCACATTTAATTAAATAATCAAACCAGATAATGTAGAAATGAAAATTAAATAAACTCCGAAGAATTTATTGTTCATCAAAATTATGGTTGAATCAAAGCTATTTATAAAATTTCTACAAAAAGTACCTGCCGATTTTAAAATTCAAATGATTCGTCTGCCAATATGGCTGTTCATACGTAAGCATTAGTTTGCTCAATTTAATTTGTCAATTATCTCTTGATCGGCTAACAAGTTTCTTATTTTGACCAATATTAAATCTTAGTTGCATTTTGTATGTTGACAAAAAGTACCAACCAGGAAAAACTGAAGGGTGCAAAATTGCTTCCATTATTTTTAGCCACCATATTGGCAGACAAAGAGTTTAAATTTGAAATCAACAGGTACTTTTCCAAAATTACTATAAACAAATTCAAAACACTGTAACCAAATTATAAAGAATTTTATTTGGAATTCTTAAGTTGTTCTATTGATATGGTTTGATTATTTAATACAATGTCAAGCTAAATGAGTTGTGTTTAATAGTGGTCTGGATCCATCATGAGATTGATTCTAGGTCTTTGTGCCAGATCATGAAAGTGCACTTAAGTTAGGTATATAGGTTTTTCTCTCATTTAGTTGACTAGCAATCACTCAGTACATGTATTAAAATAAATGAATTCAAAATATGGTTGGATGACCAAAACCTAGGTAATATATTATTACTATTTCACATCCAAATTAGTGACTATAAAATGACTGATAAAGTGACTAAACATGTACTAATTAATAAATGTAGGTTAGGAAGTTGCTCAATATTAAACTATTTATCAAAGCCAATATATTTTGGTATTGGCTACATGTAATATTAATTAAGTAGCTAGTAACAAGTCTGGTTGCACATCCATGAAACACTTTGACAAAAATAGAGTCTAAGTTGAATTGTGCCTTTTCTTGAGTATACACTGAGCTAGGATAGGGTAAACATAAGCTATATCATTGAGCTGAGAGGTGGAACTCAACCAAATGGATCATCAAAGGACTGGTGAAACTGGATGTGGAGATCAGCTTCAGGCAGATGCCCACTATCAATCTTCAGAGAGATTGCTGTATGGCTTTGTCACATAAATAGTGAACAGTTAAATCTAGTTATGTCATGTTAACAGAAATATACAAAAGCTAGTTTGTGAATCCCTCTCTGCAAGTATACAACTGATGTTATAGAGTAACAAAGGATAGACAGTAACAATGTCTGGTAGAGGATGTTACATGGCAACTGTGACAGCCAAGAACAACACTATTTGCAAAAGAATTTCTTTTACTTACCTGAGTTAAGATAGTTGTTTCTTCTCAGAACACAAGGAATTTCTTTCAATTAAAAGAAATGTTCAGTGGAACAATCTGCACACTGTGACAAGATCTATGAGTAAGAGTGGAAGTTAAGCAACAGAACAACTACATGAAAAGTAAACTAGTCAACAAAGAGAGTTACCTAAACCCAAACCAGTGCACTTCAACAAGATCCCAGAATCATGACCAAGAAGGGGCACCACTATGAACCAAAGAAGAAATATGACAAAAGGAAAAAGGCAGTGCAAAGAAAGCAGCACCCAGGGTGAAAACTCATCCCTGATACGGAATTACAGTCTCTACACTCACCCCCAGAGGTGAGCCCCAATAGATAATTGACAAGTTAAGAAGGAGCCAAGAAAATGAAGCACTCTTGAAGAACAAAATCAAGCAGTTAACAGATAAATTCGAGCAGATGGGGCACCAAAATGAAATTATTTTGAATGAAATCAAATTAAATATGGAAATGCAACTAGATCAGCAGAGTGAACTATTTGAAAATGAGATCAAAACCCTCACACAACAATTATCTGAGTCCAACAAAAGATTCCTAGAACAGAAATCAACAGTGGCAGGAAAGGAATCAGCAACTGGAAAGAGAAAACAGAAAGTTAATAGAGGACAATGATTTGCAAGCATGAGAACTTGAGCAACTAAAGGACAAACTGAGATTGCTACAGCTAACAGAAGAAGAAAACCAAGGGAACATATGGACCCACAAGATGGAATTTCATTCAAGGAAAGAGAGTGAATTGCAAGAGCCCCACATGCTGGCTGGCAAGGAAGTAATATATGAAGAATCAGATGAAGACTCAGACACTGAGAAACAGAAAATTATAAACAAGATTACAAAAGCAGTAACCACACAACTACAAACAGAAGATGCAATAAAGAATCACAACAAACTCAAGTATGAAAATTCAATCTTACCACAACAGACAACCAACAACACAATACCCTGTAAAGCAACACTCCCCAAATTCAATGTTAGGGTAGATGGATACAACCCAACATTTGTTGAATGGTTACAGATGCTTGAGATAAAAATGGCAGAAAGAAAAGTAAGCCAGCAAGCAGCAGCAGCAAGACTCCTGCTATACTTGACAGGTATAGCTTCCCAACACTACCTGCTATTGGACACAGAAACAAAGAGGAACTATGAACTACTTATTGGTGATTTCACAAACTATTATGAAAATAAGAGTTTTAAGAACCAATATCAAATAATTCTAAATGTAACAAAAAGGAAAAAACCAATGATATATGAAACTACATCCAACAAGTTGAACTACTACTAATGCTGAGCTCAAGGGAAAATAGATACTCAAAATATGATTTGTTCTTGCATATTTGCAAGGGAATGTCAGAGAGTATCAGAAAGCAGTTTGAAATAAAGCTCAATGTAGACAATAAGTTAGAAAGAATGATCTGAAAGGCAGTCAACATACAAGCAAATATTGAAAATAATGCACAAATATACAAAAAAGCTGCATGCCACAGAGAGACACCAACATGGAGAAACAATCTCAAACCATGTCCTCTAAGTAATACTTACAATGAAACAAAACCAGAAAAGATTATAAAAGTCAAAGAGAAGGATGTAAGAACTAGAAAAGTAAGAGAAAAAGATGTCAAGTGCTATGGCTGTGGACAGAAGGGTCCCAAAAAACCCAACGCCCCAAACAAATAAATGCAATCAGAGCTGAAGAAGCATATTATGATGATGAAGATGTATTGGAATCAGAAAACAAAATGGACAAGGC
>CABFPE010000301.1:782471-816207 GCA_900660155.1 Hofstenia miamia
GATGGCGACTCCTGAAAGAGGTAAAACCAGCAAAAACATTCCTACATGAATATAAATCATATGTGAACTCGCAATGTAAAGCTATAGAAATGACAGAGCGAGAGGACTACAAGAGAATGAAGAAGATACTGCTAGATAATGATAACAAAGGGCACATCTATATAGAAGGGACCATCACCCCGGATCAGCTATACACGAGTGGAAAAGCGATTCACATCCAACTCAAAGAATTAAGAGACGAGATAGAGAAGCGCCAGCCGCGAGCAGTAATGTAGTTTTCAGGAGTCAATGATATCATGTGGACTGACATGTGGGAACAAAAGTATCGTTACTACGATGTAACAAAAAGAGTGGAGATTGTTACCATGATGCGCATTGGAAAAAATGATCCTGGAGAGATATCAGAACAAGAGGTATTGGACAATATCAGCTTCTTTTATAGAGATGTAGTGAACGAAAAGTGTTCACCTTCTTCTACCTGAATACACAAATGAGAGCAGATCTGGCACATACATGCAAAGCTGATGCGCAAATGACACTCTTAATAGCAATGAAAGGCATTCGCTTATATGAAAAATACTACGAAATCTTCTCATGAAAAATAAATGAACTACGTGAGATGACACCTATTGCAGAGGACATTAGAGAGACTTGATTCTTAAAATATGCGAACACAGTCACCACCGAATGCGAAGCAGTACTAAAGATGTCTAAACAATCCGAGTACGCAGTGATTACATGGGAAGACCCTGTGGCGGAGTCATTAATCAGAAAAGCAGATACTCTCGTACATGGAGAGTGGCCAGTGCTGTCCATAACGCAAGCTGAGGAGGGCGTGTAGCATCATCCCAAAAGAATAGCTGCAACAAATGAAGGATTAACGTCGAACGATTATAGTGATTAAATATAATCAAAAATATTATTGTAAAATTTAGTTAATGATTCTATTCATTTTGTAAAGATGCAACTAAGCTACAATATTGTGCAAATTAAGAGAAACTTGTTAGCCGATCAAGTAACATTTGACGAATTGCTATGAGTGAAATTACGCTTACGTATGAACAGCCATATTGGCAGAAGAATTATTTGAAATTCAAAATCAGCAGGTACTTTAGAAATTTTAAATAAATAGCTTTGAACTTAACTAGAAATTTGATGAACAATAAATTCTTTGGAGTTTATTTTATTTTCATTCTTCATTTATCTGGTTTGATTATTTAATAAAATGTGCAGCTAGGCAAGTTGTGTCGAGTAGTGGCTGGATTCCATCATGGGATCAATTTGAAGGGTCCTTGTGCCAGTCATGAAACCACACTTATGTTACAGTTAGGAGTTTTTCGATTCTTGCCTAGTCTGACTATTGATCTATACATGTATGAAATAATTAATGCTTGAAACGACTGGATAGTCAAACCCTATGGATATATATATATTCTTAACAGTAGGAGACCTGACTATAATTGACCAAATAAATGACCTTACATGTATCATTATTAAGTGTAAGTATAGGAAACTGCAATTTTATTAATTAAATTATAAAGCCAGTAATTTTATGGTAATGGCTACCTTAATACTATTTAAATGCAGTTAGTGTCAATGCCCGGTTGCTTTACTTAAACAAATCAACAAACACTTTACAAAATTGAGTTTAAGTCAGTTACAACCTAACATGAGTGCATGCACTGAGCTAAAGTAAGGTACACATAATTAGTTCCAATTGAGCTGAGATGGTGCAGTGGATTCAGTCATCATTCATGAAGGAGGGGAACTGTGTTGTGGAGATTGGCTTCAGGCAGTAGCCCACAGAAGAACTTAAGAGGAAATGTCACACTGCTCCATCACCTAAACAGTGATAATCAATATTCGATTAACTTAACTAGTTAACTAAAAAGGAAAAGTTTGGCAATTCAATTACTTAGTAACTCCTCACCTGCAATTTACTGAGTGCTAATTATCAACAATAATACATGGTGCAAATAAGCCAGGTGGAGGATGTTACATTCCATTGCTGATCAGTTAGTTCCAAGTATCAGCTCAACAGAGTTCTTATGTGTTCCCCATCCTAACTCAGTGTAGTTCTCAAAGCTAGTTGTAACTGACATAACTCAATTTGTATAGTGTATTTGTTTCACTTCACAACCTTGCAATGTCACTAGCTGCTTAATAATTATTACTTTAGCCATTACCAAAAACTATTGGCTTTAATTAAGTTGATATAATTAAGTTACTTGATAACTTGCAGCTTCCTACCTTACATTTAAGTAACATAATAAATGCTTGGTCGATTTATTGGTCTATTATAAGTCACTTAAGTCTATCACATAAAATATGTATAACCTACGTCAGGCTGTCCAGCCCTTTCTTACCAATGCTGATTATTGATTACATGTAAATGATTGAATCAGTAGCCAGCTAAACAGAGAAAAATTCCTATTCATATACCTAACATAAATGCAGATTCATGGTTTGGATCAAGGACCCTCGAGTTGCTCCCAATATGTTCCCAAACCACTACTACTGCATTTACCATTTAGCTTGACATTCTATGTAAATAAGCAAACTGATATAAAATCTAAGAATAAGATTTTCAAAGAATTTACTTCAACAAATTCCAAATTGATTTATGCTCTATTTATAATTAACTTTGAAAAAGTACCTGTTGTTCAAAATTCAAATTTAATTTGTCTGCCAAAATGGCTGAAAATAATGGAAGCAAATTCACCCCTTTGTTTTGTCAAATTTGACGACATGTACTAATTTGCTATATTATTACTTGGTTGCATTTTACAAAGATAATTCTGATAATTGAACTTAAATTGTTTTTCTAAATAATCATGTAACATCCTCTACCAGGCATTATCACTGTTTATCTACTGTTACTGTATAATGTTAGTTGTGTTATTGTGGGTAAGGATTTACTTGTTACATACTGCTTGACTTGTTGCTTCTGACAACTTATGTAAACTGGAATTAACCATTCACTATTTAGGTGACAAAGCCATGCAGTAATCTCTGTTGTGATCTTTTAATGGACTTCTGCCCAAAGCAGATCTCCACATCCAGTTTCACTATTCCATCTGTTGGTTGAGTGCCACTTCTCAGCTCAATCAATGCAGTTTATGTGTACCCTATTTTTTAGCTCAGTGCTTACTCAAGACACGACACAATTCGACTTAAATTCTATTTTGTGGAAGTGTTCTATCTATTCACAACCTGACTTTTTACTAGTTATTCATTAAATATTACATGTAGCCATTACTGAAAATACATTGGCATATTTAAATATATCTTGTTCAAACAACTTCCTAACTTACATTTATAATTTAGTACATGTATAATCACTTTATCAGTCATTTATGGGTCATCCATTTAGATCTAAAATAGTATTAATATATTTCCTAGATTTTGATCATCCAACCATTTGTAGACAATTAATTATTTTAATACATGTAGTAAAGAAATGCTAGTCAGCTAATTGAGAGAATACCCCTATACCTAACTTATGTGCACTTTCGTGATCTGGCACAGAGACCCTAGAATCATTCCCTGTGATGGATCCAGACCACTACTAAACACCGCTTGATTAGATTGACATCATATTAAATAATCAAACTGTTAATATGAAACAAAATAAGAATTCCAAGTAAAATTCTTTATCAAATTCTTACAATGGTTTTTAATCTATTTATAGTAAATCCAGAAAAGTACCTGTCAATTCAAATTTAAACTTCTGCCAAGATGGCAGCTGAAAATAATGAAAGCATCATTTAGTCAAAATTATTTTTATCAACAGATACAAATATCTCTTTTTTGACACATATTGTTTCTTAGTTGCATAATACAAATAAATCTTAAATAATTCTAATTGATTTGATTACAATATTTCTATTCATCTCTTCTTTGATCTTAATCCCTTCTGCTCAACATTTTGCAGCTTATTTTAGATTTATGTGGATGATGCTACAATCATAATTCAATCTTAGGTTTCAACTAATCATTTGTTCTTCTTTCTTCATTAGCAGCATTTTCTTTGGATTATGCTACATGCCCTCTTCATCTTGCATTATTTTAAGCACTGCACGTTCTCTGTGGACTAACTCATCTGCCTTTTTGATTAGTATTTCTGCTTGGGGATCACTCCAGCTTGTCGTTGTGAATTCTGGTTGTTTGGTGATTTTAAGTACTCCCTCTCTCTCTGTTGTTACTATGCTATGATATTGGAGGAATTTTAATTCTTTGATATTTTCTGATATTGGTGTTATTTCTCTAAGTTCATTCATTTTTTCTGAAAAGATTTTGTAGAATTTCTTGTATAGGTGGATTCCCTTTTTTGCTATCATTAACATCATCTGTGCATCTGCTCTACTCATGTGCGCCATTTCTTCTCATACTGTTGTGTTTGGGTCAAAGAATGTAAACACTTTCCTGAGGCTCCTTGTGTTCACCACATCTTTGTAAAAGAAGCTTATGTTTTCTCTCACTTCTTCTTTGGTTATTGTTGTCAGATCATTTTTATTCAGTCTCATAATTGTTACTATCTCCACCCCTTTTTGTGACATCATAGAAGTGGTATTCTTTATCCCATAAATCCAACCACACCATGTTGTTTACTCCTGAAAATAGCATTATCACCTTAGTTGTGCATTTGTCAATTTCTTCTCTCAGTTCCTTTAACTGTTCATGAATCAGTTTTCCTTGTGTGATAAGAAGTTATCACTCCTTCAACATATACTCTTTCCTTATTTTGGTTGCTTAGTAATATCTCTTTCATCTTTTTGTAATCGTCCCATTCAACTATTGCTTTCACATCTTCCTTCATGTTCACGTAAGTCTTATATTTGTGTAGGAAAATCTTGGTGATCTTTACATTTTTTGGTATCCTCCATCATGGGAGCACCATTGGGATCAACACAGTTTTTGGTGGTGTGCATATAAGGATTTTTTTCTTATCTGTTGCTCTATTTCTCTATAATCTTGTGACATGGTCAGTGCTGTTGCCAGTCTGATGATCATGGCTGGATAGTTCATTTTGCTTTCCTTTAGTGTCTCCCAGAATATCTGTGTTAGTCCTCTTCTGCTCATTTTCATTTGGATACTATTGTTTAGTTCTAATTTTGACTTGATGCATTCCACATCCACTGCTAGTTGATTATATGGTTTCAGCATCTCCTCCAATTCTGTCTTTGTGAATGCTATTGTGAACATCAATTTCATTGATGGTACTGCCCACTCTTCCTTCATGTACTGGTAGTTTCTTGAGCAAATCTTTTCTATCTATTTGTTGCTGTGTTTTTGGCAATATATTAATTGTGTTGACGCTAAGAGTTCTTCCTCTTCTAACATTTCTTTCTGTGTTTTTGTCATCATTTCACAGACTTCCACTGGTTCTGTTATTCTCCACTTTGCATCATTTCTGTGCTCTTAATGATCTTTACAAATGTGCAGTGAGGGCTCTCTTTTTCATATATTTTCATATCTGTTTCTAGTGTTTGCTGAATTTCTTTGTTCTTTATCATGGTTACAATCTCTTTTGTGTCTACTATTTTCTGTTTAATAATCTTCCTCATTGTTATCCAAGGTTCTGTCACGACCTGTCTTAATCATGTCTCAGATGTGGTGCCCCACATGTATTTCCTCATGGGTTCATCAAATACTGTTATCTCTTCTGGCGTGATCCCTGTTCTATTTGCTATATCCATAATTGACATTCTGCCTAATGGGCTTTTGTTAATGATTAATCTACTGATAAACTTTTCGACCTCCTGCATCAGTTTCTTGATTTTATATCTGGAGATGTCAGCTTCTCAACATGCTCTTTTAATAGCCAGTTTTTTTTGTTTGCTTGTTCACTGGGGACAGAGCTATCTCATATCTCTTTGCTTTTGCTAATTTGTGGCGCCCTGCTCTGGAAATTGGCAGCCTCAGTTCTTGTTCTTGCATTGTAAAGATTGCTAGAATCCATGCTGAGGTTCTAAACCTTATTTCTGGGCATTCTTCTCTTCAAATATCATTTTTTAAAATCTTTTGTTGAATTCAATTCATAAGCTCTGTTAATCTCTGATAGTGCCACTTCAACTGTTTTATGGTATTTCTTTGATGGGGCCTCAATGTGTATCTCTGGCAATTTTTCTTCTGTTTTTTTTTGTAGCTTCATCTCATTCCATATTTCTTGTATTCTCTTTATGTGTTCCTGCCTTTGCGTGAGGCTGTACTTAATGAATAGTGTGTTTGCCTTTTCCATGCCCTCTGTGTGTGTTGTCATCTCTATCATTTTCACCTGTTTAAATAAATTGATGGCAATACATGGATCCACCATTAATCTACAATAGGCTACCCAGTAGTCAATCTGTAGGTCTAAGCAAATTAATTCCGCGATTTTTGCTTCCATTGTTATTTTCTCCCATAAGAACACATTCTCTACCTGTATCTCTAGTTCTCTTAGGAACATTGGTAATTATTTCCCTGTTGTTCTTCTGATGATGACCACTCTTATGCCCTGTACTCTAGCCATTCTTAAAGTTTGGTCTAGTTGCTTCTCCAAATTTTTGTTATATTCTTTTTCCTTTAAGATGTGAATACTCGTGAGGTTGTCTTTATCAATGTTGATTTCTGGTATTTTTGTAATCTGGTCTATATACACCATGATTGCTTGGGCTGTTTCCAATGTGAAATTGTCATTGAAAGTGACGTGAACCATGCTGTGCATATATGGCCATTCCACCATCTCATCTAGCTCTCTCTGATAACTTATAATTGTATTGACCATCTGTCTTTTCTGTGTGTCAAGTACTATCAGTAGATTACTGCCCTCTATCTTTGCAATTTTTTGTATGAGACTCTTAGTTTCTGGTGACAGTTTTTGATATGCATTAGTTCTCATCTTTGTTGTTCCCATGAAGTAAGGGTGCAGGGTTTCACCATCTATTTTCAACATCCTTTTCTCTCTATCTTTTGAATGCACTGTTCTCTCAGATGTGCTATCAGAGGGGGCGTGTAGCTGCATAATCCGTAATGGTCTACTGGTGCTTGGCTCTCAAATTGCCTCAGAGTTGGCACTTTCAGCAATTGACCAGCTGTGGGTTCCATTGATAGGTCAGCCTTGAATCACTTTCATATATGCATGGTTCTTCACCCACTCTTATCTTCCCCTGGAACTCCAATGGTTGCACCACCCGCAAATCAGCAGAGTGGACTGGAGGGAAGGTTGTGCTGCTTTGCACCAGTTCTCTGTGTGCCCTCAAATTGGTGGTGCAGATCTCTGGGATGTTCACTGGTTCTCTGCTTGCCCTCAACTTGGCAGTGCAGATCTCCAGTGGGAGAGGCATTCTGTCTTTTGGTCTCCCTGCCCTTGAGTTGGCCTTGGGGACTACTTGGACACCTTCTCACTCTGCGCCTTTGATTAGTTGTGGGTTGGTTCTCGTCCCTTCTGTCTTCTGTTGGACGTCTGGTTTAAGACTGTCTTCGTATTCTTCTCTGTGGGTTTGATGTTGTCATTTCCTCCAGTCTTTGAGTTTGATGCACTCTCTTCCTCAATGGCTGTTGCATCTTTTTCAATTTTCCTAAATTCAGACAATAAGTTTACATCCCATATTTCAGGGTCATATATATATTTATCTCTTGCTGCACATCTTGGCAGCACTCTCCTCTGTATGTCCTCATTGCCGGTGTTTGCTTCAAATTCTTCATTGAAGCCTTCCTCCAGCAGACTATCTAAGTCATTCATATCATATATAACCTCATTAGCATTAATACAACTTATTTTAAACTCAGCATTTTCATTTAATATCAATTCCTCAATATCTGCTGTTGCCCATTTCAAGTTTTGGAAGTGCAGTAACCTGTTGTTGTTTAACATATACTCGTTATTTGGTAATACTTGCGTTATTTTATATGGACCTGACCATACTGTTTTTAGCTTTCAGACCTGGTTTGTATCAGTTAATTTCATGGGTGTGAATGCATAAACTGTGTCGCCTAGTTTGTGTGTTTTATTGTAGTTATGCTGTTGTCTCATGGCTGATTTCTTCATGTTATGACACATTGTCTCATGTATCTCCATTATCTGATTCCTCAGTTGATCCACATATTGGTTGTCTAACTTTCCACTATAGGCGAAGTACTGCATTGATAATGGCGTCACTGCTTCCCTTCTGAACATGGCTTTGAATGGTGTTATCCCAGTTGTTGAATGTATGGACGTATTATAGAAATACTTGATCATTTCAATTACCTCCCTCCATTTGCGTCCTTCTACTCTTGAGGTTGTGACTCTAATCAATTTTATCAAAGTTCTATGCAGTCTCTCCACCACCCAGTTTGCTTGTTGGTGGCATGCTGTCATTCTTTTGCTTATGACTTCCAGTAGGCATGCCATTTCTTGGAACAGGTTGCTCTCAAATTGTGGCCCCTTATCTGTGATTATCATCTCCATTGCCCTGAACTTCAGGATCCATTCTTTCATTACTATGTCAGCAGTTGTTTCAGCCATCATGTTCTTCATCAGTACTAGCTTCACATATTTGGTGAAATTATCCACCATCACTAAGAGGTACTGGTACCCGTCCTCATCTTTCAACAACATTTCCAAATCTATATGTATGATCTCATTCAGTTTCGTCACTATGATCTTTTCTAGTGGTGCCCTCTGTGTTGGAAAATGTTGTTTATTGTGGAGGAGACATTCCGTACATTTGTTGATGATTTCTTCTGTGACCTTCCATATTGCTGTCATGAAAAATCTTGCATTGAACATGCTCTCCATCTGTGTGATGCCCAAATGGCCCTTCTCATGGATTTTCCTTACTAGTTCACATTTAAAGTATTCCAGTATTACAATTCTATTGGTTTGTATTTCCACATATAGGAGTCTGTTCTTGTTCCTTTTCCATCTGTACCTCTCATAACAACTCACAGTTAACTTTGATAGTTTCACATTTGGTTCTTGTAATTTTCTTATGATTCTGTTTAATATCATGTCATCCTTCTGTTTTCTACAATTTCAAACTCTGATATTTCCTCTTTTATTGTGATTGGTAGCACTGCTTGTCCTTTCTTATCAATGTTCTTCTCTGGAAGTCCCTCATACTCTGTGTGTGGTAGAAATTGGAATTGCTTTTTCTCTCCATCTTCCTTGGTTGCATCTCTCTGATACTCAGGAAGCATGGTCCAAAAGTCAGTGTTCATATGCAATGCCCCTCTTTGGTGTTCAATTGTGAAGGTGAATTCATTTAGGTATTCAATCCATCTTGAGACTATTCCTGACTTATCACCTGAAAACTTCTTGAGCCATGCCAATCTGCTGTTATTGGTGTGAACTGTAAATTGCTGTCCTATTAGGAAGTGTCTAAACTTTTTTATGCTCTTGATCAGTACCAGCATCTCCAATTTTGTTGACCCATAGTTCTCTTTGCTTGGTTTCAACTTGTGACTAAAGAATTGTATGGTTACTTCCTTGCCATCTTTTATTTATCCCAGCATTGCTCCAATCGCTACTTTGCTGGCAACACAGTCCAGTATAAATTTTTCATTGTAATTAGGCGTATTTAGTGATGGCAGTTTTGCTAGTTCCTCTTTTATCTTGTCTAGTTCCTCCTGCTCCTTCCATGTCCATATAAATGGTACTGACTTTCTCATCAGCCACGTCATCTTGGCAGTCTTCCCTGCAATGTTGGCAATAAATGTGCCATAATAATTGAAAAAGCCCATTATCCTCTGGATGTCCTTATTGTTGTTTGGTTTCTCTATTCTCCTGATCATATCTCTTGTGTTATCCTTCATGCATATTCACCCTTTTTCAATGACTCATCCTAAGAATATGATTTTTTCATTTAAAATGTTGCACTTGTTTTCATTGATTCTCAGGCTGGCTTTTTGGAGGATTGATAATGTTTGTTCCAGTTTCTGTAGGTGTTCCTTGATCATGTTGCTTGTCATGATGATATCATTGATATATGCATTCACTCCGTCTTCCATCTTGTGTTTCTTATTCTTAAACACTTTCATTATGTATATTTGAAATGTTGCGGGCACATTGATGAGACCAAACGCCATGTATATCCATTCATATAAGCCATAGGGAGTTATGAATGCTGTTTTTTCTATGTCTTCCTCTTCCATTCTCACCTGCCAATATGCTTTGCATAAGACTATTGAAGTGAAGTATTTATGTTTGCTTGCTTCATATAGCATGTCCTCTATCCTTGGCAGTGGGTATGAATCTTTTTTTTGTTACTTCATTCAACTTCTGGAAATCTATGCATAACCTGTGTTTGTCTCCCTGTTTCATGAATACTGTAGGTGCAGTGTACAGACTTTCACTGGGTCATATTATTTTGTTGTTGATCAATTCATTGAGTATCCTGTTGTATTCTTCATCCTTCATCTGCTCCAGTACACGCCTTACTGGCAGTTTTATTGGTTTGTTTGTTGTTGTAATAATCTTGTGTGTTTCACCAATTGCTTGTCCCACACTTATTTCTCCATAGTTGAATATTCCTTTGTGTTTCTCTAGCACCTCTTGGAGTTGTTGTAATTGTGCTGCACTCAGGTGTTGGTATTCCTCTTCAGCCAATTCAGTATTTTATGGTCATCTTCTTCTTCAGCTTTTGTCCCTCTGCCCTCAAGTTGGCCATGGGGAGTACTTGCTACACTGATGGTTTTGCTTGCTATTCTAGTCTGTACTGCCTCAATCTTGCCTTTCATATCTATGTACTCTCCAGATGCATTAATTAGTCTTTTGTTTGAACACTGTAAGTCATCTCATTTAAATCCCAGTTTCATCATACACTCATTCATTATTATTGATGTTGCTGCTCCTATATCAATTGTTGCTTTTGTTAAAATCCCATTTATCATTATCATTATCATATTAATGTTATCCAAATACATCATAATAATTATCAGTGCTCAATTTTTTTGAGTCTGTGCTCTGACTAGTATTCTGACTCTTCCTCTGTTTGGGGATCCTCTACCAATTCTGATTCAGATTCGATTATGTCCTCATTGTCTTCCTCTCTGATCATATTAATTTGTTTTCTAAATTCATCCTTTCTGTGCCCCTTCTGTCCACAGGCATAGCACTTTATGTCTCTTTGCTTACTTTCTTTGATTTCCCATCCTTATTTTTTATGTTGATGAATTTCTCCACCTTCTTTTCTATGTACACTTTGGTGTTCCATTTGTTGTTTGTAGTTACTTCTCCATTTTGTTGGCTTTTCCTTATTCCATATTGCCTTTTCATANGCCTCAATCTTGCCTTTCATATCTATGTACTCTCCAGATGCATTAATTAGTCTTTTGTTTGAACACTGTAAGTCATCTCATTTAAATCCCAGTTTCATCATACACTCATTCATTATTATTGATGTTGCTGCTCCTATATCAATTGTTGCTTTTGTTAAAATCCCATTTATCATTATCATTATCATATTAATGTTATCCAAATACATCATAATAATTATCAGTGCTCAATTTTTTTGAGTCTGTGCTCTGACTAGTATTCTGACTCTTCCTCTGTTTGGGGATCCTCTACCAATTCTGATTCAGATTCGATTATGTCCTCATTGTCTTCCTCTCTGATCATATTAATTTGTTTTCTAAATTCATCCTTTCTGTGCCCCTTCTGTCCACAGGCATAGCACTTTATGTCTCTTTGCTTACTTTCTTTGATTTCCCATCCTTATTTTTTATGTTGATGAATTTCTCCACCTTCTTTTCTATGTACACTTTGGTGTTCCATTTGTTGTTTGTAGTTACTTCTCCATTTTGTTGGCTTTTCCTTATTCCATATTGCCTTTTCATAGATGTGAGCATTATTCTCTATTGTTGCCTGTATGTCTACAGCTTTCCTGATCATTTTCTCCAGCTTGTCATCTACATCACACTTGATTTTGAATTGTGTACAGATGTTCTCTGGCATGCCTTTGCAGATATGAGAAAAAAGGTCATACTTGGAATATGTGCTTTCCCTTGAACTGAGTGTCAATAATCTTTCTATCTGTTGGATATAATTCTGGATGTCATCTGTCTTCTGCATTTTTGTAGAATTTAGAATAATTTGATATTGGTTTTTGAAGCTTTCATTTTCATAATAGTCTATGAAGTCTCTGATTAAAAGTTTGTAATTTTGTTTTGTGTCTGCATCAAGGAGTAAGTAGTGTTGAGAGGCCGCCCCTGTTAAATATAGTGGGAACCTTGCAGCTGCTCCCCTTTGGTTCACCTTCCTCTCCACCATCATAATCTCAAACATTTGCAGCCATTCCAGAAATGTTGGGTTGTAGCTGTCTACTTTCCCATTAAATTTAGGCAGAGTTGCCTTACATGGTATTGTATCACTGTGACTATTTTCTGGCAGCATTGAGTTCTCATACATCAGTTTCTTTTGTCTAGTCATTTGTTCACTGACTGTGAGTTGACTTGTCACTGCTCTCATTATCTCATTGATAATTTTCCTTTTCTCTTCTTCCTCCTCCTCCTCCATTTCTCTGAAGTGTTTTTTAAAATTCGTGGGTGATGCTCATAAGCTCCTTTCCTCTCCCTGATTGATTGTTCTTTCATATGTTGCTGTCACTTTTGGATTTCCTCCTTCATTTTCTCATAGTTTTTTCAGTTTCCATCTTAGATCCTCTATCTCTCTCTTCTGATTTTCATGATCTTCATCTCTGTCTAACTCTGTCATTCTAAGTTTATCTTTGAGCTTTTTGATCTCTTGAGCTTGGATATTGTTGTTGAGGATTAATTGCCTATACGCATCTTCCAACTGTTGGCATATCTTCTCCCATTTCTGGTTCTGCTCTTGAAAAGCTTTGTTTGATTGTGCTAGCTGATTTGTTAATGCCTTGATATCTCTCTGGAAATTATCACTTTGGTTATCCAAATGGTTGTCCATTTCAATCTTCAGTTCACTTAGTGCATTCTCATTCTCTTGTTCCAGTGTTGACATTCTTTCCATTAATTGTTGTATCTTGGCTCTCAATATCATTTCCATTTCATTTGTCTAGTGTAGGATGCTTAAAACTTTATTGGATCCTGTTTCTGGGGATATGTGTAGGTTTCCTGCTCTATGGGGGATACATCTGTCTCTGAATGCGCTCTCCTTGGGGCGGGGGTTGTTCTGTTTGTGCCTTTCTTGGCACTACCTTTTTTTCTTCATGTGTTTGGCATCTTTAATTAGGAGTAGTAGTGGCTGGTAGATCGGTGTGACTCATTGTCTTTCCCCTTCTCTATGTTAGGTATAGTTGTAGTTGTTGACTTATTGCTGGCTGTATATTACATCTACTTCCTTGCTTGTTTTCTGCTATTCAGTTGCTCTGGTTCTCTGTTGAATTTAAGTTCTGAGTTTGGATGTTGAACTGAATGTTCTTCTTCTGTTGTTCTTTATCTGTCACTGTCACCATGTAGCATCTGCTACCAAGCATCAATGAATGTTAAATGATTCTTTTAAGTTATTGTTTCATGTCAACCACAGGTAGGGATGTAATCATGTTAGCTATTTATTGTACATACTTCTGTTATCTTCTCTTAACTGAAATAACTCAATACTATTTAGGTACTCTGCCATCATAGCTCTGCTCATGAGTGGTGTATCTGTGGCCTCTGGCCAACTCTGATCTCTGCATCATTTCACTTGTGTTTCCATAGCTGATCTAGGTGGCTTTAAATTCTAAGTTCTGAGTTCAGTGAGTGATCTGATTCTTCTTTTCTTATTGTTCTTAAACTGTCACAGTCACCATGTAGCATCCACTACCAAGTGTTAACAGAGATTAAATGATTCTTTTAAATCATTGTTCTTTGTTATATGTGGGTAAGGATGTACTTATGTTAACTCTTTACTCTGATTTTAGATATGTTTTGTTAACCTTAACTTAACTAGAGTAACTTGATACTGTTTAGGTATACCACCATCACAGTTCTGCTATGATCTGGCTATAGCCTCTGGCTGACTCTGATCTCTGAATCAATCTGCATGGACTTCCATTGCTGATCAGTTAGTTCCAAGTATCAGCTCAACAGAGTTCTTATGTGTTCCCTATCCTAACTCAGTGTAGTTCTCAATGCTAGTTGTAACTGACATAACTCAATGTGTATAGTGTATTTGTTTCACTTCGCAACCTTGCAATGTCACTAGCTGCTTAATAATTATTACTTTAGCAATTACCAAAAACTATTGGCTTTAATTAAGTTGATATAATTAAGTTACTTGATAACTTGCAGCTTCCTACCTTACATTTAAATAACATAATACATGCTTGGTCGATTTATTGGTCTATTATAAGTCACCTAAGTCTATCACATAAAATATGTATAACCTACGTCAGGCTGTCCAGCCCTTTCTTACCAATGTTGATTATTGATTACATGTAAATGTAAACAGAGAAAAACTCCTATTCATATACCTAACATAAATGCAGGTTCATGGTTTGGATCAAGGACCCTCGAGTTGCTCCCAATATGTTCCCAAACCACTACTACTGCATTTACCATTTAGCTTGACATTCTATGTAAATAAGCAAACTGATATAAAATCTAAGAATAAGATTTTCAAAGAATTTACTTCAACAAATTCCAAATTGATTTATGCTCTATTTATAGTTAACTTTGAAAAAATACCTGTTGTTCAAAATTCAAATTTAATTCATTTGCCAAAATGGCTGAAAATAATGGAAATGAATTCGCCCCCTATGTTTTGTCAAATTTGATGACAAGTACTAATTTGCTATATTATTGCTTTTCTAAATAATCATAATTCAATCTTAGTTTTGACTAATCATTTGTGCTTCTTTCTTCATTAGCAGCATTTTCTTTGGATTATGCTACAATAGGCAAGCAAATTGGACTATCATTCTTGGTTACAATTTAATGTTGTTCTCCAAAAGTCTGACCAACTCAGATCAAGCCATAATTGAAAACCTCATGATGTTGCCAGAGCAGAAGAGAAAGTGACTCATGCTCTTGAGAGCTAAGATGTGGATGAGTCTGTTCATTAACAAGAGGTATCTGGATGGTATTGCTTTGCTCTGCCAGATCATGAATGGCTGTTAATATCAGTAGACAGGCAGTGGGCTGGAATTCCAGATGGACTTGAGTTGCAATAATTTTCAGTTGTAAAGGGTCTATCTTGACCAACAAATTGGAACTATTGAGAATAGTAATGTACATTCTTCTTTAGAGATGTGGCAGAGATCAGGGGAGAAGTTGACTCTAAAGAAACACTTCCCCTTAAATCCAGAAACCATAACATCACCAGTGNAGCTTGACATTCTATGTAAATAAGCAAACTGATATAAAATCTAAGAATAAGATTTTCAAAGAATTTACTTCAACAAATTCCAAATTGATTTATGCTCTATTTATAGTTAACTTTGAAAAAATACCTGTTGTTCAAAATTCAAATTTAATTCATTTGCCAAAATGGCTGAAAATAATGGAAATGAATTCGCCCCCTATGTTTTGTCAAATTTGATGACAAGTACTAATTTGCTATATTATTGCTTTTCTAAATAATCATAATTCAATCTTAGTTTTGACTAATCATTTGTGCTTCTTTCTTCATTAGCAGCATTTTCTTTGGATTATGCTACAATAGGCAAGCAAATTGGACTATCATTCTTGGTTACAATTTAATGTTGTTCTCCAAAAGTCTGACCAACTCAGATCAAGCCATAATTGAAAACCTCATGATGTTGCCAGAGCAGAAGAGAAAGTGACTCATGCTCTTGAGAGCTAAGATGTGGATGAGTCTGTTCATTAACAAGAGGTATCTGGATGGTATTGCTTTGCTCTGCCAGATCATGAATGGCTGTTAATATCAGTAGACAGGCAGTGGGCTGGAATTCCAGATGGACTTGAGTTGCAATAATTTTCAGTTGTAAAGGGTCTATCTTGACCAACAAATTGGAACTATTGAGAATAGTAATGTACATTCTTCTTTAGAGATGTGGCAGAGATCAGGGGAGAAGTTGACTCTAAAGAAACACTTCCCCTTAAATCCAGAAACCATAACATCACCAGTGTATGCAGAGTCCATGATGATGGGAACATGCCACCAATGATGAAGCTCAACAATTGCACTCTTGGAAAAACTTAACAAGATATCCTGCTCATGATCAGTAGCAAGCTCCTGCCAGCATTTGCTTTTGCAGATGGAAATCATTTTTTTCCATAATCAATAACACATGAGTTCTGCTCAAGGAAGTCATTACCCAGAATTATGTCATATGGGAGTGGCTGGTTGCAGGTATCTATAATGATCAGATCAACAACAAACAGTTCCTGCCAAATGCATAGTTCCAGTTTCAGTATGTGATCTTTCAAAGATAATGGGTTCCCAGAGGCATCCAACAGATGTGCAGTAGATGGAAGTAAATCATTTCTTGACAACCATAACTTGGAGCAACAAGAGTTGCTAATGATTGAGGCTGAGGCCCCAGTATAAATGGTGACATTAATCAGAGTTCCATTTTATATCTACAGGGATAACATTACTATGCAACAGTGAAGTGATTACCAGAACATTGTGCACATGTTTTCTAGGAGGCAGTGCTCCAACTAGTTTAATTGATCAACAGATCTGACAGGTAAATAAGGGGGACACTCTCTGTCTCCAGGCTCATCAATGATGAAGCCTTCACCATCAGCAACTAAGTGAATTACAGTGTGGCATTAAGACTTCATATGACCTTTCTGGCAACAGTGAAAACAATGAGTCTGTTTGCGTTCTATCTTCACTGTGGAAGCAACAGTGCAGGTAGGGGGTTTCTGCAATTAAGAACCTGCTTTAAGATCCCCAGCATCCTTGTTGATATGAGTGGTATTGTGAAGCATGTACACAATGCTAATAGCTTTACAAATGATCAGATTGAGATCATCTTTGGGATCACACTTGATTTCAAGGCAACTATGAATATTGGCTGAAAAATATACAAGAAAAGATCCTGCTTCAAATATTCAGGGGTGAGCTTTATTAAGCAGAACAGCCTTTCCACCTGCATGATGTATACATATGGATGTCATTGCCCTTCTTGAACAAAAGGTCACATAATAGTGTTTTGTATTGATGTTTAATGTGAGGCATCTTGTAATGGTCCTCAAAATAACCAATGAGAAGTTGGTAATTAGTCTTCACATCATGATCCAATATCATGTATTGGTTGTATGTGAGACCTTGAGGTGGGGAATTGAGCAATGGCAGCATCCTGAGTGACTTTGTACTGCCACATGGTTGGTTAATTCAAAGAGGAAAAACCACTCTTCAAAAGACTGAGATTTCATTGATCTTTCCAGTGAACTTAGGCAATATAGAATGGTGATTAAATAGGTTAGCAGTTTCATTTCCAACAGCAGTTGTAAGTAGGATTGATTTGGTAAAACGTGGTCCATTCTTCAGAGTGGATGTAGAAAGATCAAGTGACTGTGGGGGAGTAATTGGAGTTACAACAGGGGGAGTAACACAAATATTCACAGGTGCAGGAGGTGAAATGGTTGCACTTGGCACATATGGAACTGGAGCGGCAACTGTGGTTAATGTAGAAACTTGAGTCAAAGCTGACTGCATGAAGGTGGGCTTTCCAGTTGTGAATGAAGTGAGAGAGGTAATGAATTGAGGCATCAATAGTGTAGAGGTGGTGACAATAGAGCTGCTCAGAAGGCAAGTAGAAAACATTTCAGAAATTTGTTCAGAAAGGCATTTGGAAAAGGTGTCCAAAACATCTTGAAAAACACCATGAGTTACATACTCAGAAAGTCTAGACTGGAAGAGTGAAGAATGAGGTGGGCTACTCTGCCTCAATAGAGATGTAGGCAGAGGTGTTGCCAAAGTTTGGAGTTGAATTTCCAAGGCATTGATTGAATCAATGAAATGTCTCTCTCTCAATTGGGCGTCATGAGCCTGTTCTTGCATTTTGGCTTGAAGCAAATCTAGGCATTGCTCACAGCAAGGTATCAACTGGTTTGTTTGGGAAGGGCAGCTCAGAGCTGATCAATCTCAGTGTTTTGAGGCTCCAGAGATTATGGTGTCTGTGGGAGAATGTAATAGGGATCAAAAGACAAAGGAGAAACAAATGAATTAATTCCAGCAGTGTGAAGACAATGTTTGGGCTGCTAGCACAAACTACTAAAATCCATTCAGAAAAAATAAGAAAATTCAGGAAACAATTCCAACAAATTGAGAGAAATTCCAACTGGGTTCAGAGAAACAAAAAAAAGTAGTAACAGTAGACAGCACAGTGTAGGGTATGGTAATAAATCCAAATTCTAGAAGAACAAGACAACAACAAAGTAACAACCAAAACAAGTAAAAACAATGTTGAAGCTTGGTGACAGCTTCAAAGCACAGAACTGCAGTGTAAAAATAACATAAGAGGCAAAGTTATGCATCTATTGGTAGTGAAATCAATTCATGGCCAGGGGAAACAACTATCCCAGCTGGCTCACACCAAAGAGAAAGAACAAAACCAATTATGATATAGAAACAGTAACAGCACAGCACTATGTTACAATCACCAGGCAAAATCAGATGACCACTTCAGTAACTTCAACAGAATAGAGTAGAGAGTTCAACTGAACCCTCATTTGTCCATCATCACATCAGGGTCACCATGAAGAATTGTGGGGGAGCTCTGGCTACTCTAGCAGTACTGGGAAACTCAAGAGTTAAGATAAAAGGTTGCAAAGTTTACTGTAGTAGAGAGTGACCAGCATTCCAACAAAAGAAAGAAACATTGGTGGTTCACCAATTGGCCAAATACTACAGAAATTCCATAAAGAACTCCAGCAGTGACCAATTCACATGGCATCATGCCAAAGCCATATCCACAAAGCCATCCTTACTTGCCAAGGAGCTAATTGTGTGTCTCAAGTATTAATTTCTAGCTCAATAAACAATTTATCTCAGAGTTCTATTATCTCAGCTCATGTAAATAAATAATAAACAAAAGGCACATAATTGCTGTGCATTCACATTCACCAATGGCATAGTATATTTGCAGTGTGTTAATATTATGTGCATGTATGAATTGATCAAAAAAAAGTTGTTATTCCCTACACCTAATTATAACCTAAAGTGACCACAATTTGGGCTGTCACCATTAGAGAGCTATTTGGCACCCCAAACCCAGTGCAGCTTCCTCCCAAATTGTTGCTGGATCTGAGATGGCACTCAGAAGAGATTGTTGAGGACTTGCATTATTTATTGAAAGGGATGCGTGGTTAACCTGATGTCCTAGAGTTTTTTGTATAGGCATTGGTTCATTTAGACTCATAGGAGTGTTTGAAATTGCAAACCTGGGGTTGACATTTTGTATGGCAGCTAATTGTCTTCTTGTTTCCTGAACTTGGCTTGCAATACTTTGTTTTTGGCTTTTTTGGAAATTAATCTTCCTGCTAGTTGTATGATGTGAGTATTACTTTCTTTGACCTGTGGCAAAAGATTGTTGTTTTGGTCAAGGATTTCATTCAATGATTTGATTTGTTATTGTAAGATTTCATTTCTTTTTTCTAAAGATTCATTTTCATTGCAAAGATCCTGGTTTCATTTTTGTGTTTCTTTATTTGCTGTCTGGAGTTTTTTGTACTCAGTGGAGAATGAATTTTGTTGGATTTCAGGGTTGATATTTCCTGATATAAGCTTTGGCTTTCAAATTGTATCATGTTGAATCTCTTACAGTTTTCAATTTGCATTTCTTTGATTTTTTGTTTTAGCAATTTGATTCCAGCTTTGAGGGATTGAATTTTCTTGATCAGTTTCATACTCTGACTGGGGGTTAGATTGAGATGTGGGAGTTGCTGGTTTTTTACTTTGTGTTTTTGGCACTTTTTTTTATAAAATAGTGCCCAAGGGGTTTGAACAGATACAGCTTTCATCAATGGCAAACTTTGGTGGAGTGGTTAGGCTTTAGTTAATTAGTAAAAAAAATTTTTTCTTTAATTTTGGCTATCAGCAGCAAGATGTTTCATGCATGATAGAGTCTCTGCAACTTAAGGTGATTTTACTCATTCTTTCACTTTGGTTCTTCTTCCAGGATTCCTTTTGCAGAGGTACTTTTAATTGTAAAACATGCTTGAGTGAGGAGTGTCCTGCAATGATTGGCATGTGGCATCAGCATGAAAATCTGCGTAGAAAAACACCAGGATTTGCCAATGTCTCAATAATTAATGGCCTGATTCAAGAATGAAATGAGCCTATTCCTAGTAAAAGTTAAAGGTTGCTGGAAGATCAGACAAAGGAATAGTGCATGGTCAAACTTGGCTGACCTGAAACAGAGAACCTTATTAGAAAGAGTCATTTTAGACAGAGCCCTAATTTAAATGAAGAGAGAGAGAGAGAAGCCCTAAACATTCTTGGATACAAAGTGTACCCTACTTGCTTTTGAGACCTAAATTAAGTGCAGGCCTCAGCTTGTGCAATTTAGGTGCTGCAATAAAATACAAAACATAATGAATGATGTAACATCCTCTACCAGGCATTACTATGGTTTATCCTCTCTTACTGTATAACATTAGTTGTATCTTTGCAGGTAGGGATTTACTAACTATATACTGTGTAGCTTTTGTTACTTTGTTAACATAATGTAACTAGATTTAACTATTCACTGTTTAGGTGATGAAGCCATACAGCAATCTCTCTGAAGATTGGTAGTAGGCATCTGCCTGAAGCTGATCTCCACATCCAGTTTCACCAGTCCTTTGATTATCCATTTGGTTGAGTTCCACCTCTCAGCTCAATGATATAGCTTATTTTTACCCTATCCTAGCTCAGTGTATACTCAAGAAAAGGCACAATTCAACTTAGACTCTATTTTTGTCAAAGTGTTTCATGGATGTGCAACCAGACTTGTTACTAGCTACTTAATTAATATTACATGTAGCCATTACCAAAATATATTGGCTTTGATAAATTGTTTAATATTGAGCAACTTCCTAACCTACATTTATTAATTAGTACATGTTCAGTCACTTTATCAGTCATTTTATAGTCACTAATTTGGATGTGAAATAGTAATAATATATTACCTAGGTTTTGGTCATCCAACCATATTTTGAATTCATTTATTTTAATAAATGTACTGAGTGATTGCTAGTCAACTAAATGAGAGAAAAACCCATATACCTAACTTAAGTGCACTTTCATAGTCTGGCACAAAGACCCTAGAATCAATCTTGATGATGGATTCAGAGCACTACTAAACACCACTCATTTAGCTTGACATCATAATAAATGTTCAAACCATGTTTAACAGAACAAAATAAGAATTTCAAATAAAATTCTTTATCAATTGCTTACAAGGTTTTGATTCTATTTATAGCAAATTTGGAAAAGTACCTGTTGATTTCAAATTTGAACTATTGTCTGCCAATGTGGTGGCTAAAAATAATGGAAGTGATTTCACCCCCTTGTTTTGCCAATAGTATTGTCATCAACAGATACTAATATCTTAAAGTTGACACTTATTGTTTCTTGGTTGCATGATACAAATTAATCTAACTGATCGAATAATTTATAATATTGCTAATCAGAATTCTTCTTTGATCTTGTTCTCTTTCTGATTTGATGTTAGCAGCTTAGTTAATTTGGATGATGCTACAATGACAAGCAGTTGTGTAAAGCCCTATTCCTAAGTTAAAGGTAGCTGGGAGATCAGATAAAGGAAGGGTGCATGATCACACTTGACCAACCTGAAACAGAGAACCTTATTAGAAAAAGTCATTTTAGATGGAGCCCTAATTTAAATGAAGAGAGAGAGAAGCCCTAAACATTCTTGTGTGCAAAGTGTACCCTATGTGCTTTTCAGACCTAAACTCAGTTCAGGCCTCAGCTCATGCAATTTAGGTGCTGCAATAAAATATGAAACATAATGAATAACAAGCAGTTGTGTAAAGCCCTATGCCTAAACATGCTGAAGTGTTGTAGTGATGAACTTGTAAAGCTGTATCTGAACAAGGCACCCTCAGCAACAATCAGATAATTTAGAAAAGCATTTTTAAGAAATTATGTACACAACAAGAAACAAATGTTGAGTAAAATCTATTGAACATTTTCTAACAAAATCAACATATTTAAAAAAAAGAAAACAGGTAATGTATAAACAAAACTTACCACTAAAGCATACTGTAAATACTAGCAGGTGCCTCATGACCTTTTAAAAGGTAATAACTAAAATCAGAAATACTGTGTGGCAGAAATTTTAAACATTCAAAATACCACAGATTGTCTAACCATAATATGTCATTCAATGCACTTACACATTCATTTAAATAATGTACAATTTTTTTGAATTATTAATTACAAAATGTTTGTTATAGCAGAGGGTGATGCCATATCATATATAAAGGATGCTGATAGTGCAAGCAATAAAAACTCTTACAATTTAACCTAGGATGCATGATGGCCTTGTCAGCCACATCAGTCACAACACTGGGAATTATGCTGAAAACTTTACTAATCCAAATAATCTAAGTTACTTAAACTTTCATCTATCTTATTTGATATAACAAATATAAAAGAAGATAATTTAAATAAACCTTTATTTTAGTTGTATAACTAAGCAGAACAATATGGAGTAATGCAATACTCATACAAAAGTAATTAAACAAAAGGATAAATATCAGTTAAAATATACAATAGAATCATGTCACTTGTACTTAAGATTATACCAAATAAGTTTAGGAATAGCTAAAAGAATGTTAAACTAGCTAATTTAATTTTAATAATAAATTTTAAAAACAACTTTTCCAGTGCTTTTTTCTTACATGTTTTTTTCTGCTTTTGTTGTAAGTCTTGGTACTTTTCCAAGTACACAAATCAGGTTTGTTCAATTTAAAATTCAAACAGGAACCAACCTGCTTAATATATTTATTACAGAAAATGAGTAGCTTGAGTGCTTAAATCTTCTGCCAGGAAAGAACTAAACTCATATTGTCTCTGACTATTCATCAAAAGATTACCAGATTAATTGTGTATATTGCAATTCTTTACTGAAATGAATCTAATTTAAAAAATAATTGATGTTTAAGCATTTTCTGGATGATCTCACAGTATCATTGTTAACACCTCTCTATATTGGTGCACAACACTTGTTTTCTTTATCAGATGTTGGTGTAGCAATGGTGTGTTTTTAATATAATTATTAGTCATATTTTCATCAAATTGTTTCTACTGCATCACTTTTGTAGTGTATGATTCTTGTCCAAACATTGCTTTAGGAGGAGTTCCACCTCTTGTGGCATGTATGGAAGTGTTATAGTATTATTCTACAACTTCTATAACTTTTTGTGAATATCTTGCTCTGATTTGAGTAATCCTTATTTGTATAATTTTGATGAGAGTTATGTTTAACCTTTCTACTTCAACAATTGTTTCAGGTGAAATGCTGTGGTTGTGTTGTGTATCATTTTAGTTACAGATAATGATGCTTAGAAAAGTTTTGATTCAAATATGTTCATCAGAGTCATTTCAACTTCTTCTGCCATTATTCTTTTCAATGGAGAATTGTAGAAGAAGGAAGACAAACTTAGCAATGGAATTGATAGACTACAGGAAGGCATATGACAACATATCACATAGGTGGGTATTGAGGACATTAGAGGCCAATGGGTTTCATGGAAATTGGTTAAGTTTCTAGATACAGAGATGGGAAAGTGGTAGACTGAGATTGACTGACACAGGTTGAGGTTTAGGCATCCCAATGTTTGTAGTTAGCTTTATCCCCTCAATGAAAAGTTAAAGGATACAGGTATAGGGTATAAGTTGGAGAAAAATGGTAGAGCAGTGAGTCACCTGTGGTACATGAATGATCTGAAGATGTATGCTAGTCCAAGGAAGATGTTTCAGAAACAAGTGGAGACATTGGAGAAAGCAAGCAGAGATTCTGGTTATTACAATAATAATAATAATAATTTATTGTGCTCATATGACTAAATAAATATTTGACATCAGACTCTACTTTTTATAGTAATCAAAAAATTAAATATAGAAAACTTGATTGTTTCCTGAGTGACATTACAATTCAAAAACTTAATTTGGATACCAGTTCAAAATTTTTTATATTCATTACATAATGTTGGTTAACTGAAAAGTTGGCTTGCTTTTAGTCCATGTGAATTATAGTCATTGTGACGCAGAGATATCACATCAAATATAAAATATTGAAAATTTGTCTAAACCATCAAATAATTTGTCGTCTTTGCAACTTGTGAAAACAAGTTTGAATAATGATGCTCAAATAACCCTATTCCATTATTTGAATTCCCATTTAAACAACTGTTGTTCATGCCATTATTTGACAATTAACATTATTATTGACGATAAATATGAATAGCTTGTCGTAATTTGAGATAATATGCGCATTTCATAGCTTCAAAAATTCAACATTAGCATAAACTTGTTATTTTGCCAGTAATCAAAACTTCTAATATCAAATTTTAAGAAATGTTCAAATACTTGAAACAGAATAAATCATTTGAATTTGAATACAAATAATGAAGTAGAATATTGGCTTTTTTTCGTAATACGTATAATGTTTATCACATTTTCAATATTTGAATTGTCTTTTGTAAACTCTGTATGTCTTTTTCAATATGGATACATATACATAAGTAAGGGTTACGCCATCTTTCGAGCATCCTGTTTACTAATTTGACGTCAATGTTGCTATAGAATTTTTCTTTAAGTGTCCCTTAACAACGGGAGATGGAGTTGGTTGAAACACTTATATTAACATGTTTTAAATGCGATTTCATTTTGTATAGTTGGCTGTGATTCATGTTTGGTCAAGTTTGACCATATTTTATGTTTAAACCTTAGTGGCTATTTACAATTTTCAGGTAAGTCATTGTATTCTTTAAGTTGTTTACTATCTAACGTTTTCCTTAAGTATGAAAAAAGAAGGAGAAAGAGAACCCCTCGCTGAGGGCAGTAATTTTGACGTTAATGTCGCTGAATTGAAAAAAATGATGGAACAGCGTCGCCTAGAATTAATTGAACATATAAAGTGTAACTTCGGGGATATTAATGGATTATGTAAAAGTTTAAAAACGAATGTAGAAGTAGGTTAGTAGTAAATAGCGATTTTCCTATTATCATTGATAATATTCGTATAGGACTATCAAGTGATGATATTTCAGTTCGTCGTGACGTTTTCGGTTCTAATTTCGTTAAACCAAAGAAACCCAAAACCTTCTTAGAACTTATGTGGGATGCTATTCAAGATACAACATTGATCATTTTAATTGCTGCGGCGATTGTTTCATTAATTTTAGCTTTTATTCCCAAGGGTGAAGAACGTAAGAATTTATTTGCATTTTCTGCCATAAGACATGAATTTAGATACGGACGATGGGCCTGCTGAATGGATTGAGAGTGTTGCTATTTTAGCTGCTGTAGCATTAGTTGTTATTGTAACAGCGTTTAATGATTATAGTAAGGAAAAGCAATTTAGAGGATTACAAAAACAAATTGAAGATGAACAAAAAATGGATCTTTTACGTAATGGTATCGTTCAAAAAATTAATGTTGCTGATATTGTTGTTGGAGATGTAATGCTTATTAAATACGGTAAGTCGTATTTCATTTTCAAGATCTAAACGTAAGTTAGGTGATTCAATACCTGCTGATGGCATTATATTCCAGAGTAATGATCTTAAGATAGATGAAAGTTCAATGACAGGTGAATCCAATATCATAAAAAAGAGTGTAGCCCAAGATCCNAAAAAATTAAATATAGAAAACTTGATTGTTTCCTGAGTGACATTACAATTCAAAAACTTAATTTGGATACCAGTTCAAAATTTTTTATATTCATTACATAATGTTGGTTAACTGAAAAGTTGGCTTGCTTTTAGTCCATGTGAATTATAGTCATTGTGACGCAGAGATATCACATCAAATATAAAATATTGAAAATTTGTCTAAACCATCAAATAATTTGTCGTCTTTGCAACTTGTGAAAACAAGTTTGAATAATGATGCTCAAATAACCCTATTCCATTATTTGAATTCCCATTTAAACAACTGTTGTTCATGCCATTATTTGACAATTAACATTATTATTGACGATAAATATGAATAGCTTGTCGTAATTTGAGATAATATGCGCATTTCATAGCTTCAAAAATTCAACATTAGCATAAACTTGTTATTTTGCCAGTAATCAAAACTTCTAATATCAAATTTTAAGAAATGTTCAAATACTTGAAACAGAATAAATCATTTGAATTTGAATACAAATAATGAAGTAGAATATTGGCTTTTTTTCGTAATACGTATAATGTTTATCACATTTTCAATATTTGAATTGTCTTTTGTAAACTCTGTATGTCTTTTTCAATATGGATACATATACATAAGTAAGGGTTACGCCATCTTTCGAGCATCCTGTTTACTAATTTGACGTCAATGTTGCTATAGAATTTTTCTTTAAGTGTCCCTTAACAACGGGAGATGGAGTTGGTTGAAACACTTATATTAACATGTTTTAAATGCGATTTCATTTTGTATAGTTGGCTGTGATTCATGTTTGGTCAAGTTTGACCATATTTTATGTTTAAACCTTAGTGGCTATTTACAATTTTCAGGTAAGTCATTGTATTCTTTAAGTTGTTTACTATCTAACGTTTTCCTTAAGTATGAAAAAAGAAGGAGAAAGAGAACCCCTCGCTGAGGGCAGTAATTTTGACGTTAATGTCGCTGAATTGAAAAAAATGATGGAACAGCGTCGCCTAGAATTAATTGAACATATAAAGTGTAACTTCGGGGATATTAATGGATTATGTAAAAGTTTAAAAACGAATGTAGAAGTAGGTTAGTAGTAAATAGCGATTTTCCTATTATCATTGATAATATTCGTATAGGACTATCAAGTGATGATATTTCAGTTCGTCGTGACGTTTTCGGTTCTAATTTCGTTAAACCAAAGAAACCCAAAACCTTCTTAGAACTTATGTGGGATGCTATTCAAGATACAACATTGATCATTTTAATTGCTGCGGCGATTGTTTCATTAATTTTAGCTTTTATTCCCAAGGGTGAAGAACGTAAGAATTTATTTGCATTTTCTGCCATAAGACATGAATTTAGATACGGACGATGGGCCTGCTGAATGGATTGAGAGTGTTGCTATTTTAGCTGCTGTAGCATTAGTTGTTATTGTAACAGCGTTTAATGATTATAGTAAGGAAAAGCAATTTAGAGGATTACAAAAACAAATTGAAGATGAACAAAAAATGGATCTTTTACGTAATGGTATCGTTCAAAAAATTAATGTTGCTGATATTGTTGTTGGAGATGTAATGCTTATTAAATACGGTAAGTCGTATTTCATTTTCAAGATCTAAACGTAAGTTAGGTGATTCAATACCTGCTGATGGCATTATATTCCAGAGTAATGATCTTAAGATAGATGAAAGTTCAATGACAGGTGAATCCAATATCATAAAAAAGAGTGTAGCCCAAGATCCTGGTGTAATGGCAGGTACAACAAATACTTTATTATTCATCGTAAAAAAATTTTACTAGGAACAAACGTTATGGAAGGAGGCGGGCGCGCCATCGTTGTTGCCGTGGGTAAAAATTCTCAATCAGGAATAATAATGGAACTACTCGGCGCCACAGAAAACAAAAATGAAGTCAAGGATAAAAAGCCGGTTGAAAAGAAAAATTCAACTACAGAATGTTACAATAATAAAGAAGGGACTGGTATGTCTTATTTTTATTTCGAATAAAAATATTTATAGATTTGGCGCAAAATGGTGGAAATAATGTCAATGAAGAAGTACTTGAAGTAGAATCGGAATCCACTAAGCCCAGTCCTTCTAACAAAGGGTCTTCCAAAGAACAAAGTGTTTTACAGACAAAGCTTACGAAACTTACTATTCTTATAGGCAAATTAGGTAAAGAATTTTTGCGAATTTTTTATTGTTTGCTCTTTTGTTTGCAAATCTGTATAGTTACACTAAAAGTTATTAGAAATCTTATGAAATTCTTAATAATCTATTAATGCAGTTTAGTGTGAGCATGTATAATAAAGACCATTTTCATTGTTAATTTTAGGTATGCTTATGGCAGTTTTAACGGTGTTAGCGCTTTCAATACGCTTTATTGCTACCGAAGTATACCATCGTAGAATGCCATCAATGCTTTGGCTTTCACAATTAGTTAGATTTTTTATCATTGGTATAACAGTTTTGGTGGTTGCTGTTCCAGAAGGGCTTCCATTAGCAGTCACCATTTCCTTAGCCTATTCCGTCAAGGTATGTATAGTAATCGTCCTCCGTGTGCTTGTGCCTACATATTTTTAGAAAATGATGAAAGATCACAACTTGGTGCGCCATTTGGATGCTTGCGAAACAATGGGCAGTGCTACCACTATCTGTTCCGACAAAACTGGAACACTAACAAAAAATCGCATGAACGTCACTCAAATTTATGCTGGTCAACATCATTATAAAGATATTAATGAATTCTCGCCTACTGAGCAATTTAAGAAAATATTAGGAGAATCTATTGCAGTAAATAGTTCGTACACTTCTCAAATAGTGGTAAGATTTTTGTCGACTATATAATCTGTTGGTGTTACTTATAGATTATATAANTATATATATAAATATATATATATATATATATATATATATATACGTCAGTTGTAGTATGGGAATCCGAGGAGGGTGTACAGGTGACTGATTTTTCAAAAATCCCATAGTGCAACTGACGGATTTTTAGTTTACTCATTTCTTTTGTTAGTTTTTTTATTAGGATCAGTTTGTATATTTATTCTAACTGCATTGAAATTAATTTTAATCAAAAAATAATTTTTTTACCAAATAAATCAGTTGTGAATATATGTGTCAGTTGTACAATAGCGAATTTATATGAAGTCACCTGTACAATATATATACTTTCCTATATATTATCTAATTATACAGGGTGATTAGAAGTCAATTCCGGGTTTTAAACTTTTCTATTCATTTTAATAATTGATCGATTGTTTGCAAACAAGTCTCATAACAAAATGCATATTTCAAAATTTATTTTAATGTGTTTCAGATTCATTTGTGAGTATTAAATAGTTTAATTCTTTAAGTTCTCTGGTTCGTTCCCTGAGTCATTTCGTTCATTATACGCCAGCTTTGAGAATGCTCAGCGTTTACGAAAGAATTCAGATTGTTTTATTGATGGCTCAACTGCAATCTGTGACTTTTGAATGAAGACACCTTGCACGTGATGGGTGTGAATGTGGGAAGTGAAAGGACAATCGGAGACACCTTCACTCGGTTCAAGGAAACGGGCTGTGTTGGACAGGAGGAGAAGTGGGCACCCATCTAACAAAGAGGAGCATGGAGAAGTTCTGGAACAGTTACTGGAAGAAAACAGCAACACCTCTATCCGTAAGCTGTGCAATGAAACAGGTCATTCTTATGGAAGGATACAATATCCGCTGAAAGTTGGACTGAAAAAATGTCCATACAAGTTGCAAGTTCATCAAGGATTATCAGAAGAAGATTGCGCCAGCCGATTTCAAATGTGTAATGATCTGCTTTTTTGATGGCTGAAGGTAAAGAGTTTCTGAAACGAATAGAATTTTCTGACGAGGCAACATTCAACATTAAGGGACTTGTCAATCGCCATAACTGCAGTATATGACAATCATCTGCTTCAAAGGAAGCAATAAAACGTGTACAAGAAGGTGCCGAAATCACTGGGGCATTAGTTGATTTACGGACCTTTTTTTTTGAAGAAAATGTTTCGTCAGAAAACTATGGAGGAAGATCGGTCTAACATTATTAACCTTTAAAACTTTGTATTTCATTTTATGTGTATGCACAATCTGAATAAACGAATCTTACAAATATTATCTTCTAATGGAAACAAAGATGAGACTCAGATTACAAAATGGTGCCAATTTAAAAATTTGACTACCTCCAATGCTCACAGATGATTCTGAAACACATTAAAATATGAAATTTGATATAAGACTTGTTTGCAAACATTGTATCAATTATTAAAATATAAACATTTAAAATCCAGAAGGGACTTCTTGATCGCCTGCTATAGCATTAAAGCAAATTCATTATATTGCTCAATGTTTTGTAATTAGTGGTTATGGGCATTTAGGTATTAATAATAAGAATAAAATACTTCCTAAATTTAGAATGTTTGAAATATGTTTAGCCTCTCTCTAATAAGCACGCGTGATATGAAACACAGTACTTTATAGTTAGTTTACTTAATGGTGGACTTACATAAGTAGGTTTGTGAATTTCTTAATTTGTATCAAGTTGAATATGAAAAAGGAACCATTATACTAATTTTCGTCAGTAGGCATGGCATTGAACCATTTTGTGAATACACCATTGCCTCCTATAATAATTGGATGCGCTCTTTAAGTCAACCTCCTGGCGTTTGAAAAATGCGGGAATTCATATTTCTAAAATGGATGTTGCCCCAACTAAAAATACTGGTCATTTATTTCCAATTGCTCAAAAAGAGGATGTTGCTCCATTTTCGGAAAAATGAATAAGAAAAATTTTAATATGAATAACAACGAGCCTAACTCTGATATCAATGACTAACCTATACGCAGTAAGCGAAATGATTTATCAGCATTGGAAGTTTTTGTTAAAATTTGTTCTTTCTTTATTTCACTAAATGTTCATTTTTGTTGCAATATATTCGTGGAAAACACTGCCATTCCTCATATTTGTACAAGTGACTAATATATATATATATATATAAGAGCCGTTTTAGGTTACCATTTTTGAGATTTTTGGACCCAAAACGGCTCGGCCTCTAATTTTGGTAACCCAAAGCGCCTCTTTGCAGTTCTAGGCCTTCTAACAACCGGATTTTTAAAATTTTCCGCTTTTTTTAAAAAATAACATCTTGGACCCATAACGCCTTTATAATTTTTCAATATCACTTGAAAGTTGGAAAAAAATATTTTTTTTGCTCTAAATGGGCTTATTTGAAATACTTTGAATTAAAAAATGTCTTAGATGTTCATATATGAAGGGTAGCGCATCCACAAAGCAGAAAATTTTTGGCATTGAAATGGGGGTGCCATGTTTTGCTGCTCTCCCTCTATGATACCCATGCCAATAAACATGAAATTCGAGATTTATATCTGCAAGACTTCTAAGTGCATGATAAAAACAAAAAAATTGAAGAAAAAATATTGAAAAGTTATATTTTTGCTGGTAAACCAAAGCGCCTCTGAAAAAAATGGGAGACCCAAAGTGGCTCTGAGAAGACACAAAGCGCTATATATATTTATGAAAATGATTTTTTTGTAAAATATTGGCGCTTTGTAACAATATTTTTAGTAGAGAATGAAAGTTTAGTTTTTGTATGAATAATAACAGTGTAATGAATAACTAAAGCTGTCACAACATGACAATTCTCATGGTATTGCAATACCTATCAACTCATGATAGAAAAAACTTTTTTTTCATATCACGATACCTCTGAAAACCAGGGAAAATGAAAATTTTAGCCCATTGTATTTTCATAATTATTGAAATTATTTGATCGCATTCCATACATGGGTCCACTATTTGCAAATAGTGCAAATAGGCACCCTTCTTCGGGTTGTCCACTCTTTGTGTTAATCCCAATTTACATAGTGCCTCTAGTTATATCAAAAAAATACAGTAACATAAGTTATCATTATATAATAATAGCCACGCATGTGCACGTTCATATGGACAAAAATTATATATTATCAGCTCATTTCATTTGAAATTTCTTATTTTAATGATATACTATTATTGCACATTGCTACAAAAATGGCATGCTTTTAGAATGGTGACACAGTAAAAATGCAATATTTTTAGAAAATATCATTTCTAGGAAGGCATTGATTGAAAATGCAGTGATGCATATACGTTATTACTTAATGTTACATTTATAGATGTAATTTTAGTCTTAAAACAACTAAAACAATTTCAAAACCGATATCTTCAATATTAAATGAAATATAGAAAGGGCTTCTTCACTGCGTTTATCATTTCAAAGAAGTAATTAGTAATAAATACAGTAGTCCATAAAGGTATTACCAAACATTATAATTCCAGTCATAATTTTTGTCAATGAAATGCATAAAGATAGTCGGAAAGCAATGTCTTCAATATTTATTGAGATATAGAACATTTCTTACTAAATAATCACTTCTCAGTTATCTCCCATTTAGAAAATCATTGATAAAAAAGCAGTAGTCCATATAAAATTTTGTTAAATATTGCCATTTTAGGGATATTTTCAGGTTTCTAAATTAATAAAACCAATCCGAAAGTAAAATCTTTAAGAATCATGAGAAATTAGCGCATTTCTGAAATAATGTTGCATCATTTCGCGGGGATGTCACATCAACTGAATTATTTTTGTCAATTTTCAATTTTAAAAAATTTGCGACTATATATATATATATATATATCACAGACATAAAAGTGAAGTGAGAGCGAGAGATTGGAGAATTTGAGCAGAGCATGGTAAGGGAGAAATCCATTTGAAAGAACGTTTCTTGAACCGTTCCATAGAGTGGAACAGGGCATGAGAATGCCACCAACAGGGAAAAGCATAAAGAATTGCACAAGTAATGGACTTGAACAACGAGAGCTTCACACATGTCAAGCTAGTTGACCTCCAAGATGGGTATGAGGAGGAGAAAAATTCACTGGGGGAGGTAGATCCATCGGGGGACACTGAAAAGGAGTTACCATATGTCTTGGTTGGGATAAAATCAAAATGGTTAACAGAAGACTAAATAGACAACAGCTCCAGTTCAGATGAAAATCGCAGTGTCTTCGCATGCAGTAAGTAGGACGAGTTGAGAACAGATTGAAAGAGGTCGTTAATGGTATCAAGAAAGAAAAGATCAGCACACACAGAACATTGACGTGGGCCACTAGCCACAAAAGCAGGGAAAGAGATAAATTAATTGATCTTGACATACTGGTTAGATAAACTTTGCCATCCTGAGTAGAGTAGGTGAGATAATGACTTTTTGTGAACACGTAACAAAGACTTCACTTCTGACCGGTTTTATTAGTTTTTGAAAGTTTAAGTTCGGCCTACAATTGTATTTTTGATAAAATTTCACATGGAAAAAAATTTTTAATAAATGCCTTTTTTGATATGATATAACTGAAACTGTGCGATTTAATATGAAATACTCTGTAAATATTGCATATATCATTTTTGTTTTTAAAACATAAATCTTGTGCAATACTCCATTTTTTAATCAATGACTTCTTTGGATAATATAACCGAAGCATATTAAGGAATAATTTACATCTCATTGAATATTGAAGATAACGGTTTTAATAGTTTTAAAACTGTGGCTCTATGTAATTTCAAGTTAATACAGAAAAGAGTATCAATGTAAAATTTTTGCAAATAATGCGCTATGTATAGAATGCGCTCAAAGAATTTAACTAATTATGAAGTTTTAATGGGCTTAATTTTCGTTTTCTTTGATGATAATTTGTGCTGCAATGCGTTTTTCATATTGTGGGTAGATATATGTTAGGGCTGGCAACGATTAATTTATTTTAATAGTAATTTAAAATTCTCCACTAACATTTATTGACAAACTCATTTAAGGAAAAATAAGGAGTTTTCTTATTCAAATATTATCAGATAATCATCTACATATATATATATATATTTTTTTTTAAATAACTTATAAAAGTGTATCAAATTTACTTTTGTTTTTTTTAGAAAACACAAACAGACATATATATATATATATAT
>CABFPE010000301.1:816276-831280 GCA_900660155.1 Hofstenia miamia
TATATATATATATATATATATATATATATATTTATGTTTTATATATATATATAGGTGCTGTATGCATTAGAGCATTTCTTAACAGTGTATAAAACACCAGTGGCGTCCGATGTCCCATAGTATACATAATCATTTTCATGATTTTTGCATGCATAGTTGACATTATACACATTTGTCTAACATTAAATAATATGCCTACAGCCCCATTATAAATTATCGCATGCGTATATATTGTACAGCTTAAGAACTCTCTAACTTGCGCTTTGTACAATTCACACGCACACTTGCGCTTTGTGCGACTTATTAACTTTCAAATATAATTTCTCAAACTATACACTGTTAATTTTAAATTATGGCAATGTAATTAGTATTTTGGTATATAATGATTTTTTGATCAGAAAGCAAATTTGAAAAAAATAACAGCATAATCCGCAGCCTTGCGCTTTGTATACAAAATACACACATACTTGCACGTTGTACAAACACATTCTTATCAAAAACATTTATTTTAAGAATCAACAATTATGCTGGAAATTATAACTTAAAACGCGAGAAGACTTGATTTACCTCAGAATGAATTTTAAACCAGATCGAGCTACAATGAACCTCTTTGAATGGGACTATGTGGAGAGCCGAACCGAAAATACTCAAAAGTAAAGGCTTTTAAACATTTCGGCTTGTTGACAAGTCTGACTATAAATACTTAACTAGCTATGTCAATGCGACTTTCTATATTTACGCGCCTATAAATAGTGGTAAGTTTGCCTGATGTGCAAAGAGTAATTACAGCATGGCAAAATTTCGCAATTAAAACTAAATTTTTAAAGTGCAAATGTGTGTGCAATATTTTTTTATACAGAGACTTCAATTTTTTAATAAAAAATGTGAATTTAAAAATGCTTTAGAAAGTGTTTTCTGCCTCGAAACATTTGTTAATACCGAACTGCTAACTTGTGCTTTGTACTATGTGAAAATCCGTTCAGCTTACACTTGATGCACTTTTTTCAAATACAAAGAGCAAGTATAAGTTTATATATATATATATATACTGCTCTGGAGCAAAGCTGTATCGCCCTCTCACCTTGTAGAACATATCTGCTGATAAAATTGTAAAATTGTATTTTGAACTCCATATGCACGCTTCTTACACTAAAATTAATCGTATTGATTTATGGAGTAACTATGCATAAATGTTGCCTTGAATGTCGGTTATAACAAACAAAAAAGTGTCTGGCCATTTTGGCTCAGAACCGTATGTATATGTGGATATTTGTTAAGCATATCTAGCCTCTGAATTTCTATTTATTAGAATTGAAAACAATTGAAAATATCTGCTGCATCTGGAGATTGCAACATCTGTTTGCGTGCATTCTTTTTCCGTCTCTTTAACCATTTTTCTTGATAATGCTTTACTCAATGCAAGAATTGTACATGTAGAAGTCATATATTGCTTTCGAAATAAGTGTTATAATAGTCTTCTAGGCTGATATGGCTTCACAATTAGCTGAACACTTATTATTAGCGCTTTCCAAAAATAAGCACGACATGTTAATATTAAGGACATATTTGACCTTTCCAATGTAAGAAATGAGATACTATAATATAGAATAATATTATATATATTCTAACAATGTAATGGTAATCACCCAACTTAGTTTCACATGTCTTAATTCGCTAATTTTTCAGTGTATTATTCAAGAATTAATATATTAAAAAATTGAGGAAATATATTTAATGGTTAAGATATAAATGAATTTATTACAACGTATATTTTTATTAAATTGGGTACACTTGGTCATCTTGAAAGAAGATAAAATAAATAAATTTATAGCATCACTGTTAGAATTTCCCTGCTAATTCCCTATTGATTCTATAAAAAGGCAAGAAAATTGAGACAGTGAAGGTGTATTTTAACCAAAGTTTTAGAGAAGTGGAACTAAATTTTGGTGGAATTGTGTTTAAGAGATTTTACAACACTTCAAAGATTATCTCCGCATTTATCCTCAACATCCAATGAATCATTTGGACGGCTACTTATTTAGATTTTAAGTTGATTCATTTCACGATTATCAAAAAAATTTTCATGGGAATTCCAATATGTTCCTACCCGCTACTATTATTAAAAACAAAAAGGAGGACCATTTGGGCAAAATCATTAGAAAATGGTTTTGAAAGTTATTTTAATTCATTATTTCCAGTGCAATGCTTTTCTTTATTAATTTTGTCATTAGAATATAATATTTTTATCAATTGTATTTGCAAATAAAGGAGCACCGCTTCAAAATAGAATTAGCGTGGTTATCGTGTGTTGTTAAATGTTTAGCTTATCTCAATTCCCATTGGATTGTAATTGAATAATTTTGGTTGATATATGACCGATAACGTATTTACGCTTGCTTTACCACTTAAATTTCATTTCGTCGTTTGTTCAGATAATATTTCTTCATTTACATATCACATTTGATGACCTTGTTTATTTTCAAAACTTCCCAACTCTCAAATGGAAATTGTTTTTTTGATGCTGATGAAGTGAAGGGTTCTCTCGAAGCTTGAGCTGTTTAATATTGAAAAATTTGTACCAGTATTACATATATATGCATCATTTGAATTTTAAACTTTTTCAAAGCGTACTGGGATGCAAGGGTGTGCACCTGTAAATTTTTCAAAGTTCATAAATAATATTTTACTAATCAAAGTTTTTCTAATATAGCATTCAATAAATTGTTTTAAACGTGAAGCAAGCTCAAACTCTATAGATATTTGACGAAAGTTTTTGAAAATTCATTCGCGGTATTAGATTTGGAAAATTTATCATTAAATCATTGCACCTAATTTTGTCAAGACTAGCTGTATAATTTGCTTGGTCGCACTAAAACTGATGTGAAGAACATATTGCTGATGCGGATTTTCCAAGGCACAGATCCTGGATTGCTTTGTCTTGTCGTTAGGAAATACAAAACAAGCCTGGAAATTTGTCGAATTTGGGAATTGCTTATGGAAAAGAAACTTTTCATTTGAGAAGACATAAAGTTTTTAGAATGGGAATGAGCTTTACGGGCATTCAAAATTTGACCTTTAAGGAGGTGAAGTAATTTCTTGTAAAAATTATTTTTCAATTCTTGTAAAAATTATTAAAGGCTTCTAGAAATTGGAAAAACTCATTTTTAAATTCACGCTTGCGATTAACTTGATGTAAGGGGATCTGAATTTGATGGTGTTTATAGAAATAATGCCACAGTTTTATTTGAATGCTATTTCCCTTACACCACTGTCTAGGAGTGTTTCCAATTTCAAATATGAATAATGAATGAAGAATAAAATAAATGGTGGTCGTGGCTTTCGCACTATGCATGATTCGCTATTGCGTTTTTCATTTCCTCTTTCTAAATGCCTCTTAATTGCATTAGGCTAGCGAAGGTGTTTTCCAACTAGTGCGTAATTAAATCAGGTGAGATCGCCACTCCAACTCACCCGCCTTCCTACATATTTTTATGACAACACATTTTTTTTCATTCGCACGATCATTAACATTTTACTCTAAAGGAAACAGGTTTTCAAAATTTTGTTTGTTTTAAATTAAGAAATATTGATATCCTTAAAAAAATTAAAATCTTAGACAAGTATTGATGGAAAGTTTGAATTGTGCATCCATTGTCCTTGTTCTGCTACTAAGAGATATATCGTAGAAATTAGTAAAAACTATTGACGAAGACCTAGCCGAACATATTTCCTTTCGGGTAATCAAATGTCAAATACAGTTTATTCTTCGATGCCATTTTATTAATTCACCATTTTACGATTTTCGCAATTTTAGTAAAATTAACTCAAGTGTTTCGTAGAAGCAATGAACAGTCGTGCGGAGATTGGTGTGACGACATTAATATCATTTAACTTCAATTTTCCTGAAAATCGCCATTTTACATTTTAAGAAATACTCGATTTTGTAAATATGTATGTTGTTATCACTTCTTTGAACATTGGCCAATTGAATTTTTTCAAAGCACATTTTTCGTTTTTTGCGCCAAAGTACTAATCTATTCTTTGTGTTTATTTTTTGATGTGTCAAAACGCACAAGTTTACTAAGTAAATTAGAATGCTAGATAAACCGGACTTCAATAGTAAATTCATGCTATTTGAAACTGTAGAATATTATTTTAATTGTTTGAAGCAATTAATTATGTAATTTATTATTTGGAAACAATTACATAAAAACGCCAGCTGTTTACGCAGTGCCATCTAGGCGGTTTCAAAACTTGGTTTGGTTCTTACATACATATTTAACTCAGCGCTTTCCAAATGACATAGAGTCCTGGATATCCAGAACTCTGTGGCAAAAGGTGAACTGTACACTGGTTTTAGGCACCGAAAAAAATGTAATAAATACGAAAATGAGTAATTGCTATACCTAATTCATTACTACAACAACACCTTCAATGGAAGTGTTATTGTTTAATGCTCACACATTAACATTAAACGCAGCACTAAATAACCTTGAATATCGGCAAGTGACACTCAGGTATATTTCGATATTATAGAAAGATGTTAAGCTATTAGTTGTTAATGTCGAAAACAAGTCGCATTTATTCAAAAAACAATCGTCAGATCAGATGTTGATTGGCCAAAATTTATTACTAAATTTAAGCATGTGCTTTATAGTTAAAAATCATCAGCATTTCATACTGGAATGTTTTTGTGACATTCTTTAACCATGTTTATTAATATATGGCTAAACATAATCAGATTTATCTGATTTACTAGTAACTTGCTGCTAGGATCAGAGGTGCAGCCAGCCCATGGAATTTAGGGGGGGGTAAAAAAATTTCAATTTTATTGCAATGTTTTACTAAGCTAGCTCTATTATCTCTGAGGGGAGGGTGATCTGGTTTCATTCAGTAGCTACGTCATTGGTTAGGATAATAATATTTATTATAACTGAATATAGCGTATAGATATTATTTTTGCAAATATAAATTAGATTGCTGTTTATTTTGTGCTGATAGGCTTTAGAAAGGTTGTAGGTAATTGAATTTGAGTTCCAAGCTCAATAAACTATTACTACTACTTTAAATAGATTGTTTACAGCTTAATAATGAATTGAAGTTGGTTTATCAGTAAGTTACTAGCAAGTAAGTGCGATGCCCGATAAGCACTCTTTCCCTCATTTCTTTGAATTGTTGATATTCGTCCTGCCAACTTATTTTTTACAGAAATTCATTTTCTTTTTGTTTCGATTAATACCGCACCTTCTCCTTAAGAATGCGAATATTTTTTTGAGAAAACATTTTTATTTAAAAGCATAATTTCACTTTTACTATTATTCATTATTAACTGAGACTTTTATGGTCGATTGCAAAAATTTTTTAATTTTGTGTGTTTTAGAAAATTTTATTAAAAATTCTTTTGAGAAATGGTAACAAATTATATATATTGATTTCCAAGAAAATATGAGAATTTAATCTAAGATAATGGCGGGTATTTTATAGTGTAAAAAAGATTTTCTTCTCACTTTTATTCAAATTGACAATGGACTACCTTGGAAATTTTGGTTGTTCATGGGTTTTTAACAGTGACTAAGTCAATAAGACCTTACTGGCTGCTATTTTCACAATATTTTTTTTGAAATAAATCGGCTCTAGCGATACGGTAGGCTTTCCAATTTCTATCAATGAATTCCAAATCGTATAACCTAATTCAAAACTACTTTCACCGAAGTTTTTGAATTCTATCCAAGGCTGCAATGTGAATTCTACAATTTCAAAATCACCACATGGTATGTGCAATATGCACCAAATGCTATGCTAGAGTAGAAATTTTTCATTAAAACGTCCGATTATTTGCTAAGTGCGAAGCGTTCGAGATTTAAAGCGTTTGAATGACTTCTTTATTAACTGAAATTAGGACATAGAGAAATCGATTACGAAGTGTTGATGTATAGTATACATATAATATAGTTGGCTGCAAAAAAATGAGACTAGAAAAAAGCCATATTACTTTTGAACTACTTGAACGTAACAACTCAAGAAAGGTACGATTTTAAAGATACATTAAAGGACTATAAGTAAAAATCAAAGTCTAATTTGTTTTCCTCCTGTAGAAATAACTTCATTCAAACGAACTGAAACTGATTTCATTAAATTGGACTTCATTTCAGATGTCAAAATGTGTTGACTTTCTTGAATTTTTTCTTTTAAATCGGATATATTTTTCGGATTTTTCTTCTCAACGTCATTTTTCAATATCTGCCACACATTTTCGATTGGAGAAAGATCAGCAGAACTTGGTGGCCATTGCAAAAACTGGATATTATTTTCAGAAAACCAATTTTTTGTCTTTGCTGACGTGTGCGGGGTTGCTCCGTCCTGTTGGAGTATCCATCCATCATCATATAAAGCATCAGCATAAGGCATAAATTCAGCTATAATTTGGCAATATCTTTGACTGTCGATTGTGGCTTTTCCGTCTAAAATTTTCAAATAAAACCCACGATAGCAAAGTGCTCCCCAAACCATAATTTTTTGATCGAACTTTGGAACCGCTTTTGTTGGTCTTGGACATTTCTTTGACGACCACACTTGTACTTTGTTTCTGTGTAGTTGAAATACGCACTCATCAGTTATCCAAACATCTTCAAAAGTGTAGTCTTTCCAATCTTTCACGAAATTTAATCTTTTTTCTTGATGTTCTTTTGTAATCAGAAGTCGATTTTTTCTGCCAATTTTTGTAACTCCACTTTTTTTCAGTGTTCTCTGAACTGTGGTTTCATGCACAGAGATGTCGGCTTCAGTTTGAAGTCGGTTTGCAATTTTTTTCCCAGAAATATAGGGATTTTTGAGAGCAATTGCGACTGTTTTCTGAATGAATTTTCCAATAATTTTTCGAGGGCGTCCACTTCCTTTTCTTCTTTTGAGAGATTCTCCTTGTCGAATTTTTTTCAGCTTTCGAAAATAAGTTGATCGAGAAATTTGCGATGTCGCAAAGGCGTTTTCAAGCTGTTCCAACGTTTCCATTCCGAAGAAATCAAGTAGAAACTTTGCAAAGCAAAACAATTTGTTTGGTAAGTGTTTTCAAATAATTACGAAGTACCAGTTTAATTAATTAACTTTTTTGCTTGACCATTTTAAAGTTCACAAAATTCTCGTTGTCTTTTATTTTTATAGTTTTCCTCTAAAACGTCTCAATACGTTTCCACAAAGCGTTAAAAAATAGGTGTTCAGTCTCATTTTTTTTTGCAGCCAACTATATATATAATAAAAATAGTTTGAAATACTAATATATACCTACTTCTGGTTTTGGTATTCAATTAAATTTGATAAATATCGTTGAACCGAGTTAACAATAACTCGTATCAAATGTGATTTATAAGCTTTAATGCAATGTTGAATTCTTCCCATCTGAAATGGCATTCTGTGTAGTACCACGAATATAAACTTTAAACCATCGATGTTTCCAGCCATATTGCATTTAACATTTGAAAACAGTTGTAAATATCAAATATTTAACAAAGCCAAATTGTGATACTGAAAAGAAGCATCTGTTATTTTCAAAACTACTTTATTCACTGGCTACAAGCACCGTCTTAAGCCATCATGATGTGATTTGAGGGAAAACGCCACATGTAATTTCTGAAATTTCAAAAGTATCCAAAACTTTTGTTCATTTGGATATTCAGGCGCACTCTAAGTTGACTCAAGAGCACTGGATCTACTTTTGAGATAGGCTAGAAATTATCCTTCAATGAACAAATATCGATTGAAATAAATTTGGTTTTTTGGGAATATTCACAACATGTAGAATTTGCCAATTCTTGCAAAAATCGACCTCATGGTGGCCTGACTGCAATAAACACATTTCACGAGGCGTCAACGCTCCACCCGGTGCAGAAATTTTGTATAAAACTCCATTTGTCTCTTCGAAAAATGGGTTACAACTGATGAGTGAAGGTTTAAACTGAATTTCGCGCGTTTAAATATTTTTTGAAGGGCGCAAAATGACGTCATTCTACTCGAGGTTCGGCTTCTAAATTCACGGTATTTATGGATTTGCACACTAGACAGAGTGGAGAGAAATATGGGAGCAGATTCTGAATGTGCACTTATTCATTATGCCAAGAAGACAACATACTGCTCCAAGCAGTGCACCCCTCATCCTCAGCGACGCAGGTCCCACTGTTTTATTCACGAATGACCAACGCTTTTCTCAGTTTTGAATTTCATCGGGAAGGGTCAAAGAACGAATCCAAAACAGGAATTAAAAGTATTTGGACCATTTTTGGGAAACATTCGAAGGCGAGTTTTATGGAATGAGCGACTTGTATTCCATAGTCATAAGGAATTGGGATTATTCATTGACATTCTTTTAGGTCTTTAAAATATATTTTTGTATTCAAATAACTCTTTATAGTCAGTGACCTAATTAATGAAAGATTTAATATTATATTTATCGCTGACGCCATTGCCTGGTATCAGACTATAAATTTGTTCGCGTGACTGCTGTCTGCTTACATTCACTTATGCCTGTATGTTTTTATATAGCAGTTAATTGCAATCGCTTTCCCGACTAGTATTTGATTTAATGTTTCGCTGTTTTACTGTGTTCAACAGTCGCCATGGTTGAGTTAATTTTTAATAAAAATATCAATTGAGTTGAAACTGCTCCGAAAATGGCACAGTTAGCATTGCACCATCGATTTGACAGCATACTTAGTACTCAATATCACATTAGTAAAACAAGGAATGTTGATATTTGCAAATGTTTACACATATTTTCTCTTATATTGGCCATTCATGCGTGGAAACAATATTCTGTGATTTATATACATTTGTCTGCAAAGCAAACTGCATTTAAATCCATGCTCTAATTTTGACTGAAATTCCTAGGCTGTTATGAACTCAACCTTGAGGCTAGTACAACTGACAGCCCGGCAAACATTTCTTGTGGCTCTTGCTAGCTTCACATTTTATGCTTAGGCAACTTCATATTTTAACACTATTATTTTTTCAGAAATAATACCAATAAGGCGCCGCGCGCACTAGTGATTTTTAATTTACGTAAAAATGAAACTATTTAGTTTACAAAATTGAACACAGCTTTCTTTAGGTCAACGCGCACTAGCAATTTAATGATCACAGAAATTAAAAAATTCCTGCGTGATCTATTTTCGTGTTGATTAAACTGTTGACACATAAAACAGAACATAGCGTTTTCAATGTACGTGCGCACACTGCAATTAATTAATTGAACAATTTGTAAAAATGTGAGACATTGATTCATTCAGAAGCGAGCCGCGAATTATAATTTATAGTTAAAAGATTATTCTTACAAGCAGTTTAAGCAAAAATTATTGCAATAGCTCTATGAAGAGGAGTTTTTTAAAAATTTGACTGAATTAATTGACTTGGAAAGATGGATCNAATTGCAATCGCTTTCCCGACTAGTATTTGATTTAATGTTTCGCTGTTTTACTGTGTTCAACAGTCGCCATGGTTGAGTTAATTTTTAATAAAAATATCAATTGAGTTGAAACTGCTCCGAAAATGGCACAGTTAGCATTGCACCATCGATTTGACAGCATACTTAGTACTCAATATCACATTAGTAAAACAAGGAATGTTGATATTTGCAAATGTTTACACATATTTTCTCTTATATTGGCCATTCATGCGTGGAAACAATATTCTGTGATTTATATACATTTGTCTGCAAAGCAAACTGCATTTAAATCCATGCTCTAATTTTGACTGAAATTCCTAGGCTGTTATGAACTCAACCTTGAGGCTAGTACAACTGACAGCCCGGCAAACATTTCTTGTGGCTCTTGCTAGCTTCACATTTTATGCTTAGGCAACTTCATATTTTAACACTATTATTTTTTCAGAAATAATACCAATAAGGCGCCGCGCGCACTAGTGATTTTTAATTTACGTAAAAATGAAACTATTTAGTTTACAAAATTGAACACAGCTTTCTTTAGGTCAACGCGCACTAGCAATTTAATGATCACAGAAATTAAAAAATTCCTGCGTGATCTATTTTCGTGTTGATTAAACTGTTGACACATAAAACAGAACATAGCGTTTTCAATGTACGTGCGCACACTGCAATTAATTAATTGAACAATTTGTAAAAATGTGAGACATTGATTCATTCAGAAGCGAGCCGCGAATTATAATTTATAGTTAAAAGATTATTCTTACAAGCAGTTTAAGCAAAAATTATTGCAATAGCTCTATGAAGAGGAGTTTTTTAAAAATTTGACTGAATTAATTGACTTGGAAAGATGGATCAAGCTATTATTTCGCTCACTACATGTATTAAGTAAAAGAGCTTATATTTCTGATATCAATGCTCATATTTAGAATTTAGAATTTGACAGTGTTTAGCCTAAATATTCATGTATAATCTATTTTCTTAAGATACAAAAACAGATATTTTTTCATGTTACTATCAGTGATATCACGGTAAATTTGGGGGCCCGATGCGAGATGTCAATTCAGGACCCCCATCCCACAACTCCCAAATTTACGCATTAAATTTTCAGTAACCGTTTTGGTGTATACTACATACTTACCAAATATTTTGTCCCTGCGTAACTATTAGACCTCCAAAATAGTTTAAAATTGTTTTTAAAATTTTTTTTTAAATGTTGGGCCTCCATTTTTTGTTATATCGATATAATTACTTTGTTATTTTGCTGTTTTGGAACCCAAAGGCTCCAAATTCCGAACTTGGGTCCCAGCTTGTTTAAATAAGTTTCATTTCTATTTAAATTAAAATTTTTATTGCTCATGCGGTCGCTACCACTCAGTGACGCCACTTATTACTATGGTACTGCTCTAACCAATGAAACCGAAAAGTTTCTTTACGAAAATGTGTCTTTGCATAATGTTATTTTTAGTCTAACTAATTGCAGTATTGAGCAAAACACTGCGCATTCATTCGAAAGTAATTAAAAAAATTCATAGGGTATTGACAAAATTTCGAATAGTCTTTTTGGTTATTCAATTATTACCGTAAGACATGCTGTGNGGCGCCGCGCGCACTAGTGATTTTTAATTTACGTAAAAATGAAACTATTTAGTTTACAAAATTGAACACAGCTTTCTTTAGGTCAACGCGCACTAGCAATTTAATGATCACAGAAATTAAAAAATTCCTGCGTGATCTATTTTCGTGTTGATTAAACTGTTGACACATAAAACAGAACATAGCGTTTTCAATGTACGTGCGCACACTGCAATTAATTAATTGAACAATTTGTAAAAATGTGAGACATTGATTCATTCAGAAGCGAGCCGCGAATTATAATTTATAGTTAAAAGATTATTCTTACAAGCAGTTTAAGCAAAAATTATTGCAATAGCTCTATGAAGAGGAGTTTTTTAAAAATTTGACTGAATTAATTGACTTGGAAAGATGGATCAAGCTATTATTTCGCTCACTACATGTATTAAGTAAAAGAGCTTATATTTCTGATATCAATGCTCATATTTAGAATTTAGAATTTGACAGTGTTTAGCCTAAATATTCATGTATAATCTATTTTCTTAAGATACAAAAACAGATATTTTTTCATGTTACTATCAGTGATATCACGGTAAATTTGGGGGCCCGATGCGAGATGTCAATTCAGGACCCCCATCCCACAACTCCCAAATTTACGCATTAAATTTTCAGTAACCGTTTTGGTGTATACTACATACTTACCAAATATTTTGTCCCTGCGTAACTATTAGACCTCCAAAATAGTTTAAAATTGTTTTTAAAATTTTTTTTTAAATGTTGGGCCTCCATTTTTTGTTATATCGATATAATTACTTTGTTATTTTGCTGTTTTGGAACCCAAAGGCTCCAAATTCCGAACTTGGGTCCCAGCTTGTTTAAATAAGTTTCATTTCTATTTAAATTAAAATTTTTATTGCTCATGCGGTCGCTACCACTCAGTGACGCCACTTATTACTATGGTACTGCTCTAACCAATGAAACCGAAAAGTTTCTTTACGAAAATGTGTCTTTGCATAATGTTATTTTTAGTCTAACTAATTGCAGTATTGAGCAAAACACTGCGCATTCATTCGAAAGTAATTAAAAAAATTCATAGGGTATTGACAAAATTTCGAATAGTCTTTTTGGTTATTCAATTATTACCGTAAGACATGCTGTGTATAAATGAAATCCATTCTAAATGAACAATTCCGCAGATAAATAATCACTAGTGCGCGTTTGAAAAATTTTGATAAACTATTTAATTTGCAAATTATTTAGTTAGTAAATTAAAAAATCAACAGTGCGCACTTAGTCTAAACCTAGTTAAAGATCAGTCTTATTTCTATTTTAGTTTATATGCAGTTTTGTTTGTGGGTAGGGTATACTTGGCGATAAGCGGGTTTATTGTGTGCGCCAGCAACAAAATGGGTGAAAATCTGTCCGTCCATGTACCCAAAATATTTGGTGGCTCTCTTACAAATAGTGTCACACACCTTTGGTCCAGTGCGAATATATTCTTAAAAACACTTGTTTTCAGAAGGATGTGCTTATACTTTAACAAATGATGATTATAACAATGAAAGCGGATATTATCTTAAAATGTTCTGTTAAATATGGCCGTTCTTACTGTTTATATATAATTTTTTGTTTCATATGAATTCTCTGATTAATTAGGCTGGCACATTAAATTATCTTCCTTGTTGCGATTTATGTCACAGTTTCCCATTCTCATTTCGTTTCCCGAATGACCTCTTTGCTCTTTCTTCTCAAAAGTTTTCTTAAGCAATTCTATGATCAGCAATCAGTTTAAAGAAATACTTATTTATGCATTAATCTTAATTGTTCGTTTTTAGCCTGGTGAAGACGCAAATAACCCCAAACATCAGGGTAATAAAACCGAATGTGGACTTTTGGACCTCCTGAATAAACTTGGCATGGATTACGACGCAATTCGCAAAGGATATCCTGAACGGGATATGGTAAAGGTTTTTACGTTCAACTCAAGTAGGAAATCTATGACTACTGTCATCGAGCTCCCTGACGGAACTTTAAGACTTCTGTGTAAGGGCGCTTCAGAAACCGTCCTCAAAAAGTAAATCACTTTATCATATATATGTATATATTTTTTTCTAGTTAAATTTAGAAAATGTTGTTTAAAAGTGAACTAGTCAGTTGTGTCAATGCTGCTGACATGGCTGTAATAAAGCGATTGTCCCTTTAAGGTTGGTCTTGCTAAAAAATTCTACTTGGTTGTTGTGATTCGTCTTTTAAGTGAATGAGATAGCGAGTAAAAACGCACTGCTATATATTTTAGTTTCCTCCATTCGAAGTTAATTCTTTCGATGTAATTGATTTCTATCTAATCTTCTTTCGCTTAAATCACTTCTCAAATATAAATTGAATATTTAAATCTATTTATAAGTCCTTTCTTTTCTCAATTCTACACTCTTGCCTTGAAATCAACTTTGAATTTTCATCGTGCACACCTAGCCAATACAATCTCATTAGTTATTACCATTGTTGTAACCGGGCTGCGATTTCAGGCCCTTTATCCACCATTACTAAAGTCAAACCTCAGCCCATATCCGTCATTTCTAAAACTTACAAAAATGCTTGGCATCGATTTCAAATTTTAAAAATTCTAGGCCCATTTTACAGAAATTTCAGGCTCGGCTCAGACCCATTTCGTTCGTATTTATTCGGAACCTCTCGGTGGAGTAAAACTCTGGTTATGACTTCTGAGTAATTATTTTTGAAATTAGCGGTGATAGCGGAAATTTTTATATAAATTATTAATTTTGAAATAACTCTAAATTGTAGACAATTTGTTGAAATTGACTCTGAATTCTAGATCTGTAGACTGTTCGTCTATCAAAAGCAAAAACTAATGGATATTATTTTATATTAACAATTATTCCTTGGAACTGCCTGTTTAAAATTTTTGAATATTAGAATTACCTAAATTTAAACCCGAATGCTATTGATACACTATCCTTTGAGTTTGAATAGGTTTTGCAATGAATTGACTGTTGGATAGATTTGGCACATTTTAAAAGGCAATCTATAACAGTTTCGCAGCCAGCTACCTCTGCATCCACTAATCGATTCCTGTACACATCAAAGCACCATACCTAACTTTTTATTGATTTTCCTTTACTGTTATTCCAGTGGAGAATTTCGTCTTTGTTATTCTCAAACGATTTGATAAACACCAGGTGGATGCATGGGATTAAATTTAGATCAAGTGAACCGTATTCCTCACTTTCATCGTCAATTTAAAAAATATTTATTCAATTAGCCAATGGATGTACGAATCACAGCTAATTTTAGTTCATACATGATTTAATAGTGAATTTCAACAATTTATACAAAATAATTAACACTGATTTGAATTGAGTGCTGACCAGCTTCTCTTGATGGACATCATTTGACATACATCAATGCATTCAACAAGCATACATTGCCGTGATGCTAGTGTGAGTCTAACATGCATTTTGCATTTTGATACGTAGCCAATTTACATCTTTGACATCATTCAAAAAGATGATCGTAATTAGCTATAGAACAACGTTGTCTGAAGTTTCCAAATCACTAACAATATTCTTCAATACGAATAACTTAGAGATAAAGAGACCTTAATGTTATAATTATAATGTTTAATTGATCAAAAGAATGTTCAGATTTTCTTCAAACGATATGTACATCAAAATGTCTATGAAAAGCGGCTTCTCTGACACGCCTTTAAAGTTATTTTAAATGTGTACGTTCAATGGTTACGATTTTAGTTATATTTCTCTCAGCCAATCATTTAAGCTAGTTGCCGTACTAGTATGTAAATTGTTTAAATATATTAAATTAACTCTTATTAATTTATAAAAAGCTTTGTAATCACGAAAACCTTTCAGTATAACTATTTTTCAATATTTTGAGTCGAATAATTTTCTTAATGCTTAGTTATTGTAGAAATTGTTTTAACCTTATTTGCCAGATGGGGATTGATTTCGCCCCCCCCCCCCCCCC
>CABFPE010000301.1:831382-875159 GCA_900660155.1 Hofstenia miamia
TTCCCCCCCCCCCCCCCCTGCTAACTTTTTCAAATTTCAGATGATTTCAAAAATCTCTGATTCCTGACCTTTTCTTTTTATAGATTTAACAGTATTCTGGCCGTATTTTCGTAGTCTATACAATGTGTTTTTTTACATGTTTTTGTTCCACATTTTGACTTTTTATATTTGTTTTTAAGTCAATTACCAGGTTTTATCCATAGGCTACGGTTAGACTATGTAATTCGTCACGCTTTATCTGTCACATTTCGGTAAAATCGCACGTCTTTCTACCAATAACTTAATCTAAAAGTGGCCTTAGAAAATTGAAAAGCCAAAACTTAAAAAATTCAACAATTTTTCACTACCTATCATTGGAGAGGATGACGTCATCATCTATCTAGTGGCCTCGTTTTACAGAGGAAGTTTTGGTTTAGTAATGTTTAGTACGTTTCGTAATGTTGATTGCGGGGTTGAATCAAGCTCTGCGAGACAAGTGGGTTCACTTTTGTCAAGGCTCATATCTGCTCGTCGCCCTTGTTTTCTTAACTGTTTCCTAGAACTACAATATTCCTTTCCCTCAAAATCTATTTTTTTGGTTATTTTGTTAAATGTTTCTATAACCTGTCAATTATTCTATTGATTTTCTAAGTCAATACGATGCTAAAATTATTTTCGTATCCGTCAACGACTTTTTTGGAATTATTACTCAACTGTTTGTAGAATTGACACAAATTCTTTAGGCTGTTGATCTAAGGCGGAGACGTAATACTGCTTTTGCGACAGTTAGACATCTTTGCATCAATTTGTGTCAGATGCTTAACGACATTGACATTGTTTTTCATAAAAATATAAAGAACAAACGCAGAGTCTGCGTTTTATATCTATTCCGTTTCAAATTTTCAATAGCTGAATAAGGAGTTTTATCTTAAAGCATTCCAAAATTAATTCTGCTTTATTGGTTGGCATAAAATTCTCCGCTTCAAGCGAAATTGGCTAAATTCACTATTTTTCTATATTTACCTTAATCAAAATTTACTCTTCCTCTTTTTGACCTCCGTCCATATTTATACTCTCCAGTTTCTCTGTTTTGATAATAACATATAAAATCCAGTTTTTATATCCATCTCCCACAGCATTGTCTTTGAGATTTTTTCAAATGCAGCCTGTATATTAAATTGAATTGAAAACATTTGTTTTAGGCCCTTGCTAGTTGACTTTTTAGCCTCGAATTGGAACACTAAATCGTGAGTTGCAGTCGAGTTACGAATTACAATTATACTTAATTTTTTCTCGTTAGGCTAGGCTATGTATAACTGTGCTACCCTATATAAATGTACAACAGAAATACAATGTGCTAAACTAAATGAGACAAATCAAGCCTAATAGCTTAAAATTTGAGATAAATCGTAAAATGCCGATGGATTGTTTGATATCAAAGCAGAAATTGTGGAAAACCAGATGCCATTCACGCTAATATCAAGTTGGTTTCGAGTACTCGCAGGGCCCTAATTTGTTTGGTTGTCACGATTTTGTAAATATCGCAAATGTGGTGGTGCTTGCTCTGATACAAATTTCGACCTCAGATTTATGGAAATAAAGCAACAGGCAACGATCTTTCTCTTTGTGTTTCAATTGTTTGTGTTAATTTGTCCATTTATGATTTCCTAATTCTACATATCTTTGGGTTGCATTTTCACAGATCTGTTTGTTGATTATCTTGAGGCGAATTGATATGTTGCTTTTAGCTTTGGCAAGNCTAGTACCTGTTAATACTGAGTTGTTGACAATTTACTAAATCTTGATTCTTTTTCNGGTTGTCACGATTTTGTAAATATCGCAAATGTGGTGGTGCTTGCTCTGATACAAATTTCGACCTCAGATTTATGGAAATAAAGCAACAGGCAACGATCTTTCTCTTTGTGTTTCAATTGTTTGTGTTAATTTGTCCATTTATGATTTCCTAATTCTACATATCTTTGGGTTGCATTTTCACAGATCTGTTTGTTGATTATCTTGAGGCGAATTGATATGTTGCTTTTAGCTTTGGCAAGACAGCATTTGTAGGAAATGGGGTAGAAGTCTGGTCACTCTAAGTTTGAAAATGTATGTATATTTGTTTCAGTTTTGTAAATTTGAATAATTGGTATACTGCCAACAATGTGTACGTTAGGCCAAATAGAGAAATACACTACTGTTTCGTTCTTGAGACTGGTCGATTTTCTGAGGCAGAAGCAGGTTCTTGACCTGATTTATGTACTGGATTCACATTCCGTGCATTTAATTGACTTTATATAATAGTGAATGCAAATTAGACATACATCAAAAATGACATGGTGATGTACGTTCTTGAGTCCAAAACAATAGCTTTCACGCTTATTATAGAAAGTGAATAATTGTGGATATCAGATTTTTCCGAAAAACTTATGCGTTTGCATAGTGTTTTTAGACTCTCACTAACCATTGTTGAGTTTATTAATGTAAAAAATTTACATTGTTGTAAATTACACTTCATAGTCTACTTCTTTCTACCGTTTACTAACGTAATATAGAATGTTTTTTTCAACAAAAAATCAAGTGTTTACATTTTATTCGGTCTGGAAGACCAGTTCTGCTCGAGCAAGTTATTTACACCGTTGCTGAAGCCATCATAGGCCAGCATCTGTAGATGAAACGCAGAGCAGTTATTTCCTACATTGGACAATTGTTCGCTCTAACGAATTCCGTTAACATCTGTCTGGGAGTTTTTGAGACTGCTTTTACGCATCATCCACTTCAACTCCTCTTATTCACTCGATGTTTTCACACTTAACGTGCATTTTCAAAACTCGCTGCGACTGACTTGCAAACTATCAATGAATTTACACATCGCTTACAGTTTAACCTTCATCCCACATTTCCCTTTTAAATACAGGAATGTAGTTAAGTTTTTCAACCGTGCCCATCAGTATTAATTTCCTAATTCAATTACTCTTATCTACAAATCTAGTAATGTCTTTTTTTTAATAAGTTTACTGTCTATGTTCTAAAATTTGCTTGAGAAAAATCTCATTAAAATTGGGAAAGTTGTAAATTAAGTTGTTTGAGCGTTACATTGCTTTTAACACGATTCAGGCTCCACTATGTTCAAACCTTGAAAACTTTTTGCAACTTTTTCTAACTCTATTAGACTGAATGTGTTAAAAAATTATAAAAAATCAAAATTATACGATTAATTAATGTTATTGAGACAAAATCCCAAGCTTTGATTTCTATGTTTTCAAAGTATTAGTTCAGAAAGGTTATTTACGTCTACGCTAAAAAAATCTATGCTATTCAGTTTGTTTATGCAGCGCATCCTCGATTATCCATTACTCAATTATGCGTTTTTCGATAATCCGGCTGCTATGCTAACCTCCATTTTATCCGCCAATATAGGCTAACTGACTTTGCAAAGCTATAGATAGTTGTACCCGTACAGTTTTTTTACGGTGATAATACATGTCAGGTTCTGAACTGAACAAGCGCTAAATAATGCGCCAAAAATCGGAATTTCAGTTTTTGCATTTCCATGCTTATTATTCTTAATTGTGTATTATTGAGGGCTAGATTTCATAGATATATACAATTTTGACTATGCGTCCCATTTTCCGCAGTCGTCCACTTAGTAAGGGCCGGATAATCAAGGATTCACTATAATAAAATAAGTGTTTACTGACTAGTGTAAAAATTTGTATTAAATTATATTTTATAAAATGTCGTATTTAGCCTGATTTCTGTTTTAATAAACCTCTTTAATAAACATTGACCAATGTAAATACTCACGTAGTAAAAGTGTTAAAAATGATAAATTTCCTTTGCCTTTTTTAATGATGTCATCAAAATCATTGGCAAATAAATTAAATTGATGAATTAAAATTGATTTGCATGATTCACTACGTGACCATACCAGATAGCTTTAGCAGTTTTCGTACAAAATTTCTTAAAAGTGCTTTGTAGATTATTAGTGAACAATTGAAGAACCCAGAACATTCTACTGGGCTGCAATTAGAGGAAAACATATTTCTAATTAGTAAGCTCTATTATTGAATTACTTTAAGAATCGAATGAAATCTACTTTCTTCGGATTAATTTGGCTAAGAATGTATATATATATATATATATATATATATATATATATAATAAGATTTATTCGAAATATACGCATGAAATCTAATTTGCTATATATTTTTATTGCACTTTTAGAGACATTCATTTTTGAAACATTTGCAATTTAATTTCATTATTATATTGGTTCATCTATGCTGTAGAATTTGATCGCTAATCGTTTGCAAACGAGTGGCTGATTGGTTGTCGCATTCCACTTCACGGCTTGCTTTTACTGCATGACGCAAGTTAAAAGTGATGACGTAATAATTGTCGAAATGTTCTTGGAGTATTTAATTTAGCAATGCTACTTATTGTTCAATTCAAAACATTAATACATAATGTTTCATTGATTCATATTTTATTGAGCTATTTTTGCTCCTCACGCTTGAGTGAATTACATGAAAAGTTTCGTCAATGTTACTTTTGTATATACATAATTTCATTTAAACTGACTATTACAGTGATACATTATGTTATTGATTATATATATGCTGGACCTGTTAAGTCCGTAAACGGTAAATGACTTACAATTGTTGAAGTATAAACCTTAGGACTCAAAATTCATAGATTTCCAAGAAAATTTTTATAGGTCAAAATGGCATCAGAAATATTCAATATATTGAGAAAAGTATCTAACATGTATATATAGAAACAACCGTTTTACCATTGTCGAGAAATGATTTTGAGCACAACAACGCCTAAAACCCTTTGTCATGTGTAAGACTGTTTTACAAGAAAACATACATTTTAAAAGTAAGGATCAAGTTTTTTCATGAAATCATACCAAAGAATATGGATCGAGATTATGTTCGATGCAATTACATTCTAATGTGCGCATATACATACACTATCTTAAATTTTACTTCGAAAATGCAAAAACAATAAAAATATCAGTTTTACATTATTTTTCATGGTGCCTTTGTTTTTTAAGGAAAATGTGGAAATCTTTATTTTGTAAAGTAAAATAATTCCCATCACTATTTTATTTTATTAATGTATATGTATATGCATATGCATTTATATGTATATATATATATATATATATATATATATATATATATGTGTGTATATATATATATATATATATATTGGTCTGATATAAAAAAATTAAAGATAATTGGTCATTTGTAATTTTGTCTTTAATTAATAATTTAATCATTTCTGTGTCTTTTATCTAAAAATATGAGTTTACTTCGCTAAATGCATTTTCATTCAATTATACTACGTAGAACACTAAATTAATTCAATATGACTTTGAGAAATGCTCTTTACTTGTTTAACTTATTTAATTCAACCTTGAATTACTTCGTCTTATTTTAGAGCAATAATGACATTCTCCGATTCCATTTTTTTCATTGAACTTTATGAGAAACTATGTCAAAGCTAAGAAATCCATCAATTTCGACCTTTACGAATTAACTTGATTTACTAATGATCCCGCAATTGGATTTTATATACCGTTGGAATTTTAACTTTTCAAAGTGACCTGAAAATCCTTGAATTTAAATTTTAAAATGTTTTTCCTTCCATCATTGTGCCAATAGGCGTGAGAATTTTAGTAATATATTTTTTGTGATGGCAATTCTAACAGATGTTGACGTCATTGAGATCCGGGTATTGACTTTATTTTCTAAGTGGAAGTATTTTGTTTTGGAGCACTTTAATTAGCGTTTGTATTCCAGACGATTAATTACGACCGCGTCTATTGCACGCTTAGGTGACGCTCGGTAGCTGTACTCCAAATTGTTCGCTCTAATGCCTTCCACTCGAGTATTGATAATTGATTTGCATTCAGCTTTAAGTGCTGTCAAAATTTAGTCATTCCCAAATTATACGGTAAGACAATTAGGCTTTTAGACGAACAGCTTCCTGCATTTGTCTATACCTCCTAGTCTTTGACTTAATTACACTCTTAACCTTCATGGCGTTTAGCTTAATGTTTTTACCTATCCTTATTTCACTGAGGTCCTTAAAGATAGTCCCACTAATATGTACACATTTGATTATCCTATAGTAAAAGATCAGATGTAATGAATTGATAAGGAATTGGTTCCGAAACCTTGCGTGCCTATTTAATATAATAATTTCATGTATCATTACATTTATTACATTTAACATTAGAAAGTACGAGCGGTCAAATTTGACCGCACATCTTAAATGCATTTGTAATGCCTCATGTAATGAGAATTTAAAAAGAAAAACAGCTTATTTAGTTCTTCTGACACTTTTTTTCATATGCTTTGTTTTCGTTAGTTGTACTTGAATGCGGCAATTCTGGCAACGGCATGAATTTAAGATATGGAATCATTGGACTTTCTAGTGTTACATGGTTTAATTGTGACGTAGACAGCATTCAAGGGAAAGCATTTAATTCTTAAAATGTGATTGGTTCGTTTGCTACCCAACCCAAACCTTGAATACTACTAGGACTATTTCTATAAATGAAGAAATTTGAACCACGGGTTTAAAAGTATTGTTCATTTTTCGTCCAAAATTGCAAATATTACTTTGGGTCCACATGAGTCAATGGCACCAGAATGTATCATGGTACGAGATGGAGGCCAAATCTGGGACTAATAAATTCTGGTATTGCGGGATCCTAACATACAACATTGCTTAGAGGAAATCTTTACGATCTACTTATATTGTTATTGTTAGTATGCGTTTTGTTTAAATCACTAGATTTGGTATGACTGATTAGAAATTTCCACTTGTGAACTAATAAAGAATACACGATATTTGATATTGAATGAGAGAAATGAGAGCAAGGATACTATGTAACATTACTTTTGACAGAATGATGCTTATCAATATAGATTAATGTTCACAATGGCCAATTATTTCATTGATAATGGTAACCGGCTTCATCAAGATTTAATATTTCGAAAAAACAATCAATAGTAGGAACATTGACTCCCAACAAATGAACTAAAGAGTTGTACGTGAAATAGTTTTCTATATGATGAAGATGATTAAGATATTTGACTTCACATGCAACTTAGGTTTCATAGACTATTCACGCCCCGAGATTAGGTTATTTTCAATTACTGCTCTTCAGTAATTGAAGATTTTCCTTACAGCATTACTTTATCATGTAGCTTCATTTTAGGGATGAATGTTTTCTGCTTTTTGCCATAAAAATGCTTCCGATTCTATATTTTGGTTATTGTTGTTAAACGGTTTAAGGTGTTTGCTAATCGTATTAATATTCTTACTAGATTTATGTAAGGTTTTTACATTTAGCCAAAGCTGTCCCTTGGATACTGATGAATGTTATTTGTTACTGATTTCGACATATTTACATACAAATATATAGATTTCCAGTAAAATAATCGAAAAAATTCCATTAAATTTTTCTCGCTATTTGCAATTAGTTAACCTTTTCATGCAGCCGGTAGCCATGTGCATCAAGCAGGCTGAGTTATGCGGCGGGGAACAATCAATGAATTTTAACTTTCATCATCTGTGCTCCCTCTTTGATAAGTTGATGCGTTTGCACATAAATTGACGTGTATTGAGTACTAAGTTACCGTTTAATTTATTGATTTATGTGAGTCTTTCGGCATAGACTGCCAACTGCGGCAGAAGACTCGCCTGCAAATTTCTGAAGAGCAGTCTAAATTTCTCTTATGAAAGAATCAACTGTTGTATATTTGAAAGTGATACAAAATTCTGAAATGTTTACTACATTTGTGATGGTAAGAAAACGTCTCGGCATTGAATACAATTAAGAAGTCCTATTTTTTATAATTTTAACGTCCATTTTTTAACACAGTTGTGATACTGCAATGTGATTATTTACGATCGCATCATTTTATATTTTTTGCAGTTTGGTTTTATTTGGAAATCAACCGCTTCACTTCTTTCAGTTACAGTGGTCTTTGAGTGAGAATTCTTAAAATAACAAAATGGTAATTCGGTTTAAGAATGCATTTTATCCATTTTCAAATGAAGTCGTCATCCAACTTTCTATGTAAGTGCGTGTTATTATTTGAAGTGCGTGTTTTAATATTTCAGGAAATTCAACATTTCCTTGTGCTGATGGCTCTTAAACCAATTCCCTCCAAACTTACATTGCAGTCGTCGCCAGCTGCGATGTCTTTTTCGATGAGCATGTCAAGTGTTAAAAATCGAACTACGAAATATTTCTTGTCAAATAGCATTTGAATTTTTTTAAGAAAATCGATGTCGGATTTCTGGTTTCGTTTTTTGTAAACTAGTACATCTGAGTAAGTCTTGGGAGTTGATTTTTGAGCACTCTAGGACATGGAGAGAGTAGAGGTATGTGCCGCTGGTTTTTACACTATATAGTTATTTTTTACCGCGGCGGCGGCCACTCACCCTTTTCATTAAAAACGAAGTCCACTTGCACTATCCATTGTGTGAGTAAAATATATTTGACCCATTGTAATTTTGGCAGCAACTATTAAATTCAGGAAATTGGCGGTGGATAGTTTAGATTCCTGATGCTTAATATCAATCTAGCGGCACTCCAAACTGTCGACACCAGCAAAAATGGCAAGATTTTGGCCGTAAAACAAGTATTTTGTAATTTTTGCTCTGCCCAGCTGTTGCCAGGCTAGGCATGAAATCTAGCTGCGGCGGTGACTTCTGCGGCTGGCACACACCTCTAATAGAGTCATCCACAGATTTCAAACCACTAATCAATGTTTTGTTATAACAATCACCGTAGAAAGGCCAACCGTACAGTTACAATTGTAATATTATTGAAAAGGTGGGGGTTTTGTGATGCATATTAGTTACTCTTTCCAATAAAACAACAGGTTGATCTTTGTCAAAGTTTACTGAAGAAAAGTTAAAGTTCATTGAATGGAATCTGCCAAAAGATCTCCTAGAAAAGCTTTCTTATTTCTTTCGCAAATTTCTAAAAAATGTAACCTGGTTTAATTCTTAGAATATTGTTGCAAAATTCTATGAATCCATGAAGTATGTTACAGACTTAGTGATCACGTGATGGCTGCTAAAGCAATTATTTAGCACTATGTCTGCAACTATTGATCTTCATTGGTAAATTTCGTTTATGTTAGTAGTGACCAGTTAAGATAACAAGTTGTTTATTATTCTTTTCATTACAATCTTAGAACAGATCTATACGCTGAATCAGAGTTGGAATTGGATCGTATCTCGGATCGGATCTATATTTTGAGAGAAAATTTCGGACCTGAACAACTTATAAAACTGGTGACGAACATTTCAAATATGAAATTGCATTTTAACCATCACATAAAAATAAAATTGCCAGTCAACCAAAAACATTTGTTTGTATAAACTTGCAAATGGAAAAGCAGAAAAAACCCAGAGAAGCAAGTGGAATACCTAAGTAGCTGCAAACACTGCCAAAATTTAATGGTACTAATATAATTTGGGATGCTCTTCAATAAAAAATTTTCATGTAAGATGCACTATAAGCAACTTGCTATGTCAAGATCAATTTAGTTTTCAGAAGGTTCGTGATTATTATAATCACTAAAATACAAAAATTTTTATAGGCAGAACAATAATAGGGTATTAATTTATCTAATGTTGCTTTTATTTACTACAATTTCTTAATGCTTTGCAATTTAAGTTTTGTTCTTTACTTGTGCAATTCTTGTTTTCATCACCTTAGCTGCAATTTTGAAGTAAATTTTATCTTGTTGTTTGAAACAACTTCAATTCGCAATTCATAGTAACATTGCAAATTGGTGATTTTGGTTTTGAACATAATGAAATTAATAGGGCTAAATATCATAAGAAGCTCAACTATTTAAACTATAAATATATTATGATTATGGTAAATGCCAATTTTAGGAATTAAATTACTACAAAGCTTAAAAATAAGCAAAATAAATGAATTTGTTGGAGTTTTCGCAGAGCAATTATCAATTTCCACTCATAATCAAAGTCGAGCAATCTATTTCAAACATAGATGGACATTGGACGAAAATCGAGGGCCACCCCCAGCCGAAATCCGGGTGGGCCCATTTAAACCATAGCCCTTTTCGGCCCATTTTATGATCAATGACAAAATCATTTCTTGAATTTTTTGGTTTGCTTGACCAAAATCGACTGCATTAGATTGTAGTACTAGAAGGGCATTTCATGCTATTGTAATACGTCAAAATGTAGCATTGATTTTTCAACAGATTGCTTCTAGGTTATTCAGAATTCATTACATTTGAGATGATTTGCATGCACTATTGCGCAAGTCGTCCCTTTTTTCTAGTACCTCGGTCGACCCAGTCCTCCCCGGTATATCGTATATGCCCATTTTTGATCTGAAGACAGTGTTGAAGGACTTAAAATTTTCCATTCGTATCGGAAAAAACATAAATATATTTTACGTCCAAGCTTATTTACTGTTGGAATACTTATTTATATTCGGATACGCTTCGGATCGAGAACTAAAATTCTTTTAAAATTCGGATCGGATCCTAATCATGAAGAATGTGATCCGATGGAATCATAAAATTTTGGATCCGATTCCATCTCTGCCCTGAATTGTGGCGCATCACCGGTTTTCGAAAATTTGAAAAAACTTAAATATATGCGGCTTATCCTAACTATTTCTTTATTTACTAGGTATTTTGTTTGCCACTGACATTTACTTTGCGGTTAGCTGATATGGTTTACTTGACGTCATTTTATTTAATTAACCACGCCCCCATTTCATCGTTGTTAGAATTACGGAACTTAATTGTTAATACGAAATCACCATTTGGTTTCAAAAGCGCATTTACTCATATTTAAGATTTAATACAAATCTACCATCAGAATAGGTTATCTAAAACTTTTGAATGGCGTTTTGGAGGAACCAACTTCGGTTTTTACATCAACGTGCGGTAAACCATTTGAATAAGTTTTTGATTTACGGTGAAATTTGATTTAAATAAAGCGAAGTTGAGCAAAGATTTATTTACATGAAGGAATTCCTTGTCGTTTTGTTATAAATAACACTCGTGATTACTGACAGGCTGTAATTTATCGACTTCGGAAATTACTTCCTGTCAGCGTTTAATTGATCGGCTGCTTGATTATAAAGACATCCTCGCTTAATCAGACGTCGTTTATCAAATGGAATCCTGCCCAGTAGAAGTAGTTGATGTGCTTTGCCATTTACATGCAGACCTCAGATCGCTCTCTTGCCAATTCACTCTTTGATTCATTAATTTTTGCAGTTGAGCTGAACGTTTGGAAAGCAAAAGACATTATTATGTGAGAGGTCACCTCCATTCTCCAAGCTCACCTCTCAAACAGTGTAGGATTTACTATGACAGGCTAACAATCCCTGAATATCAATTGAGATAGTTGCCAGAAATATATATATTTTCTTCTGCATTGTAAGCCAAGAGTTTGGGAGTTCTTTATCCTCGAATTTTAGTTTGCATTGAAAAGATGTTTTTTCATATTCAAATTCTGTAAATTAAAAACTATAAGCTATTCAATAACTGTACAAATTTCACACATTAGTGTATTGAACTCTTATCTAATGTTTATTGGGATTATACTTTCTCTGTTCCACATTTATTTCGTATAGAAATTTACATATTTTGTTGACTAGCTAACCTATATGCACTATAGGCTTTGTTGAATAATTTTACTTTAAGCAATTTACAAAGTTCAATAAAAACTGCACGACGCTGCTGAATAAACTTGTCTTTAAAATGTTGGATATATCTCCGTCCTATGTCACGGAACACCCACAATTTCTGTTAAATTTTTGTTTCCTGATATAAAGGAATTGTTTTATGGATTTTAACACTTTTGGTTAACTTTGGTCTTCAACTCACTATGGCGAGTATCATTCAAATTGAACATTTCTCAAATCATCTAAAAATACAATTACTTAAACAGTGCATAGAAGCATGTTCATTTAAAAATTCTATATTTACGTTAACCCTCAATTAACTGAACTGTCAAGATAAAAATGATCTACATTCATAAATATTAGGCTTTTTTATAGCACACAAAGGTTATCTCAATTTTATAATGTTCCGGTTGGACCAATTTAAAGATTTTTGAACATAATTGCCGGCTCTCAATTGCAAAGAAACTTTAATCGCAAATTTAAACGCTAATATTGTACCAAGTTTCTCCATTAAAATGCCAGAGTCCGCAAAATTGAATAAAAAGGAATATAATTGTTTATTATAATTGGTGATTGACATCCTCTCAAAATATTTAACCGGACCTAATTTTTTCTGTAGCTTACGCTACAAAGCATTGAGTTTTCCGACTTTACCCGACTTACCAAAAAATTAACGATACTTGCACTGTATTGTATGCAGATGCAATTACTACACAATTAACAGGAAGTTGACTACCTTGCATGGACCAATTTATTTGTTCTTTCATGTTTATTTATTTAAAAATGGGTGGAACTTATATGTTTTATATCAAAAGTTTAATCAATACTCGATATTATTATCCAGCATGGCATAGTCGTCTCGACCCGATTTATTCGCCGACACCTGACCCGAAATCGGTTCGGGGGAAATAGGGTACCCGATGTCATCCTTGATTAGAATCTGCCAGATGGTNATTATTATAAACTTTTGTCAGCTACTGTATATAGTATATATATATATATATATATATATATATATAATGCGTTTTGCACTTTATTTCAAATAATTGCGAATCATGTTTTAAATATATTATTTTTTCGAATAATATTTTTCACAAATGTTTTATGAACTCAAAGCCCCGTCCCATATGAAATTCGGACTTTTTATGTGATTATGATAAAAATATTTTTTAGTGTTTTCCATACTGTAGAAACCATTTTCCAAAGAATTTCCGTCTCCCATCAATAAAGGGCGGGGTAAAAAGCCTAGCGTTCATGTAAAAATATAAACCTTAAAGTTTTTGTGAACAGCCTTAATAATCATTGAAATTTTTGCAAAATATGATTAGATTTTGTATAACTTGCAAATATATAATCATTTTATAATAAAATTTCCCGTTGGAAATTTTCTAGGACCGCACCTGACTCGAACAAACTTCGATTAATTGAAATATTCTTGTGAATTTGATGTCTTCGAATTGAATTTGAATTGCTCGCTGGCCTCCAGTCCGAACAACTGTTTGGAAGTGGAGCTTTTGCTACTAATGCACTAGAAAGAATTTTGCAGCAGCTAATATCACTCGGGCTCCCATTGGAACTATTTAGCTTATTAGAATTAAATCACGATGCGTCTAATTTCCAAAATGGCTTTTGATCTCTTGTTTTCCCTCATCCTCCTATGTATTCCTATTCCATAATTTCGCTTTCTGACATTTGCTTTCCCTTTTATTTCCTAATGTATTTTCAACTATCATTTTCCAATTTACTCTATTTATTTGTTAAACATTTTTCAAAAGCAAACACTATTGGATTTAATGTGATCATATACATACGCATATCCACTTTCAAATCATAACTATTTACGTACAGAATGTATTTGTCTAATATCTAAGTTAAATACATGCATTTTTAGCCCATTACACAGTGGCTTCTGTCAACCTGAGTAAGAAAAGTAGGTCACAACTCATTTTTAGTCTGTATATGTCATTTCGACTGCGTTTGCCACTTATTAGTCCACAGTCCGCATATTAATTGAGCACCAGTCCAATCTAGCAAATATCTTTACAGTTTTAATGATTTTAATTTTAAAATCGCACACTTTTAAAAGATAGCAATTCAGAAATGCTATAATGCTCGAAACCGGATGGCAAATTGTATGTGTGCATGTTTGTTTATAGTTTGATGACATTTAGTTCCTGTACTAATATCCTTTTTCTAGAAATTTTTTAAAACCTCAATAATTATAACAGTAAATTATTTCAATTGGGTTCCTGTACATTTTTACTTTAAGCGGTGATGTTTGCATTCCTTCGATCGAGTTAAATATTCTTTAATTAAACATGCAAGTTTTTGGCACTGTACTGATAGTTATTCCATTATATATTACAAAATATGCGCTGCTCTTATAAGGAAACTACGCATTGATTTTAAGCATGATTAAAACAAGTTTTTTCAAATTTAAAAGATTTTTTTGGAACGTTTAAATAAATAATTTTTGGCATTTGCCATTCATACTTTCATTACCGACTTTCTTCCTAAAATGAAATAAAACTTTCGTTTTTTAAACCATTTTATTTTTAGCAAAATGAAATTTTGTACAGACTCTCTAAATGCACTGTATTCTAATTTGTAAAATTATATTATTCAGACTTTCAGACTTTGATATTGGAATTAATGAAGAAAATTGAAAAGTTTTTACAAAGCCACATTTAGATGTGTGCAAATTCTGGATGCTGATGGCAACGCAGTGGCTGTGTCCAAGTTAGAAACTGATGTCATCAATAGAACGGTGATAAGTCCAATGGCAAACGATGCTCTTCGAACAATATGTATCGCCTACCGTGACTTCCCTCCTTCTGCAAAACCAAATCTTGACGATGAGATGGCCCTTATTCAAGGTCTCACATGCATATGCATCACTGGAATTGAAGATCCAGTTCGCGATGAGGCAAGTTTCTTCCTTTTGCAATTTCAAAATCTATTTCATCATTATATTTATTATAATTTCATGATTGGTGTTGCGTCGTGTCATTGAAATATGCTTGTTTTAATTCAATGACTTATGTGCAATCCTAGAGAAGTCTAATAGCGCTACTGAAATTCGTATTTCTAAAAACCGTTTGTAGTTACAGCACTTACTTTTTTGTTTTAATGTGAAGTACCGCCATAGTTCTTTATTGTTGCAAACACTGCTCCAGACACAAAATGTCTCTGACTCAGTTCTGCTCATTACTTTACAGTCTTTTACAAACATGCACAACAGGCTTAAGTGGGACTTCTCTTCATTTCAATGAAGTTACGTATCTCTGTTTGAAAAGTAAAAAATGTTGATAGAATAGAACATATGATCAATATTTTCGCAAACCTATTTATGCTATTCTTATTTAGGAAGTTTCACGGTTAGTTACTACCATGTTTTGTCGTTTCATACGGTGTAAGAAATTACGACATTCGTATTAACCAATTAAGTCGACGCAATTGAAGTTGAGAAATCGGTAATTACATTGATAATGGGTCACTTAAACTATACTATTATTACCGGAACAATGGCATATTTGCGTTTAATAATTTTTCATTTCATATTCGCTGATCGCATGGGAATTTTCCTGTGTTAATGGAACAAAGCCGTTCACTCCAACAGTGCCCTTCCATATTTAAAATAAGTAGACATTTTTCTTTTTTAATTTATCTGTGATTAAACGCTTCATTCACTCAGAACTTTCTTCTCTATCATTAACGAAGAGATCATTGGCGGCAAATAGACTGCATGCCAACCACATCAATTAAAATATACCTCTTTAGTTAAAGAATCCGCTATCTTCTATTTTTGAACTTTCCGATAACAATCATTTTGTCCAATTATATTGATAAAATGTCATATCTATCAACAAGTGAATTTTTCAGCGTATTTTAATCTTCTGTTCTTGGACCATTCTTTTACGCACACCACATCATAATTAAACTTATTCTAAGGCACTGTTCATCCCTGATTTGGTGCCTGAATGACTCTTTGTAAACCTGTGTTTGTATTTTTATGGATATGGAGGTCTCAAGCTTGCGATGCAATGCGTTTTCTCCTCTAACCTTCCTCCCTCTCAGCATACAGAAATCACACCTGTCTGATTTGCAGACGTTTGTTAAATAACAGCGAATTTCTTCAAAGTGCTTAATCAAGAGAAATGCGTATAGACCGCAAAAGCGGATCAACATGTTTGTGTTCTTTCGCCTGTTATAACGAATTTCACTATTTTCAAACAAACCGTTCCTTGCACTAATTTCCAAATTCAAATATTATTGAAAAATTTTCTCACAATCTGATGGATAATTCATGTTGCACACTCGGGCTGTATCTTATCAATTTTTTGATATCTTAAATTTATTCTGTTGTTTACGAAACGCCGCGAGTATTATTGTTTTGAAGCACACAAGTGAAGTAATTCCTTTCCCACCTAGTTATGGCTTTTCAATGAGTTCTTCAATCCAAATAAATGATCGTTATCACGCTATGATTGAAATGGGGCGGGTTTCTAAAAACAAACATGTTTTAATTGATTTCTAATGTTGTAAATGTACAGCGCGACTGCACTGGACTCACACGGATTGTCTTCAAAAAACAAAATATTTCAGGGTAGTTGTTGATTCCTTGGGCATTAGACCGCCTCATCATCTGAACACTAATTATGGAAATAATGTTAATATTTTTTGTACAAAATTCGGATTTCTCAATGAAAATAAATTTTTCCTTGCATGTAGTCATGGTTGGAAAATAGTGTATTTTTTTCAAAAAATACGTTTAAAACGTTTTTAACGTTTAAAACATTTTTTTTGCTTTTAGACAAAACCAGTTCAAGATCGGGAACATTTTGTTCTGAAAACGTATACAAAACGTTTTGCAAAAAATGATTTTTTAATCCTAAAACATCTGTTCAATGCAAACATTTTAAAATAAAGTTACCGGTTCCGTGTTTTTAGGAAAATGTCCAGTTATCAGTCAGTAGCCACGCCTCATACCCAGTAAACATAGAACTGTCGTAACGTCGTTGAACGACATAATAACGGGACTAAAACGACATTACAAAACAACGTCTTTTCACAATAAAACGACAAACTATCAATAAAAATGTAGTTTTTAGGAATTTATCTTCAAATTGTCATAATACTAAAATTATTGCTATTTTTTAATATTTAATGCTAGACGGAATTATACACCGCCACTAATCCATACTATAAACGCCACTCAAAAAATTCAACGCCTATTAAACGCCAATACACCACAAAAACGACGTCGTTACAACAGTTCAATGTCTACTGGGTAATTTTCCAAAAAATTTGCCCTTTTTCATTATTTAGCATCTCGCACTGATGCTGTGCATCAAACATTGTCGTTTAATTGGTGTGGTGTGAGAATTTTTGCTGTTCTCTCTGGTAGTCTTTTCATATGACGTGAAATTAGAAAAAAATCCCATAGTTTGTAAATCTTTAATGCAGTCCTGTATCAGTGTTGGGTTTTTGTATAATGTTAAGAGTAAGCTATATTTTAAATACTTTATGCGCACTGTAATATAACTTCAAGTAGAATTTCGTTTGAGTTGACTGCGTTTCGTAGTCAACCTCTTGAATTTCATTGAAGTAAAACGTACTTTATAAGAAAATTACGTACGATTTTACCAATCTGAATCCGCCTCTAGTTTTCAATCCTTACTATTGCAATTGATCAGTCTATATAGTTCTTCTGCAATATTCGGTGAATGCGATTTGGTGTTATTTTAATTCTTTTTTTAATTGTTAATTTCAAACGTCTATTGTGTAATGACGCAAATCACATTTTAATGTCATTCCCTTCTCTAAAATCACACTATTTAAAATTTTCCATAATTTCCTTTCATACTTTCAAATGGACCCAATCGTGGAGAAACTTCGCAGTGAAGTGTGATTCTACACTGGTTATTCGTTTAGTCTTTGGTACTGGCAATAAAAAATTTTATTTTATGCACTCTTTACTTATGAAGAATCTGAGATATCCCAAAGTCTATATTTCATATGCTACTGACAGTGTGTGGAGAAAATAATTCGTTTAAAGTTTAATGCTTTAATGCGAATTTGGTGAGGATTTGTTTGATTACGTTAATAATATATTCAAATCTCATTGGCTGAAATTTCATTAGTAATGAATTCTATACTTATCTAAATAAGTTCTTGTCGCCTGGAGGTAAAGTAAGCGGTAAACAAAAGCAATAGTTTACGCCTTTAATAATAGTAGCTCCGTTTATATTAAATTTCAATTTGCTCGGGGAATGTTTTTATTTTCAATCATAATAATCCGCCCAATCCTCTATTGTTTCCAATAAAACTTAATTATACTTTTGAAAAATTTTCAGATATCCTAGCGAATATAGCCCTAAATATATTTCAAATTTTCTACTTGTTCGAATTTGGCATCTGAGTCTTATACTGTTTATATGAAAAAAATGGAGGCTTTGCCCTGTTCATGGGCTTTACACACTTCAACACATGTGTTGTTTAACTTGAACAATGGTTTGCAGTGCAGTCAGGAAGTCTGCAATCGTCAATATTCACTCTCGATTCCTTGTATAAATTCACGCAATCATTGTCCTACGATTTCTGAAATTTATCTGTTTTACATTGATAGATACAGGTTCTAGCCAAAAAAGTAGCGGAAATAGAATCAAGAGTTGTTTCTTAAGCAGTGGGAGCACCACCCCCTTTTTGAGGCCAGCTGTGAACACTTAATTAAAATGTTCCCTTTTCCTTAATTGGAAATAGTTCACTTTAATTGAAGATATCATCAATCGATTTGCTGCCAAAAAACAGACGATTACATTTTCTGTAAATTTACTTTTGTTCAAAAAACTTTTAATTTATATTTTTTTGTAAAGATGGGTTTCAGCCGTCCCTTCCCGTTTTAGAAATCCTAAACGCGCCTCTGTTCTTATGTATAGGCATATTTGCATAAGGGTGCCTATTATTTCCCACTAAATTATCAATTCATTTTGATTTGTTGATACAAAAGAATATTAATACGCTTAGACGCTTTAGTTGAGTTACTTTGGCAAGATCGTTCTTTCGATTATGCACAAGTTAAGATATGATAGAAATCGCTGCAACTAAATTATCTAATGACGTAAATATCGTTATACAATAGAACCATATGTCGTACTATATTCGTGCTTATTCATGTATCGACATTTTAATTCATTCAAATCTTAATTATTGCATTAAAAATTTTTGACACTCCTTTCGCATAGACAGGCTGATTATGAAGTTCTTATGACATTTCTGTCGTCTCCTTATTGTATGATTACTTAATCTTTACGTAAAATATGTTGTTATATAGAATAGTAAATGTTATTACGCTGCATGCAGTTTACAGAATGAGATCCTTAATGCTCAATACACGAGCGGCATCACTTTGTATGAAATTCAATAGTACTAAATCAGGGCTTCTTGTTTTCTCTTATTGGGCTATCTCTTTTCCGCCATATCGAAATACGTCAATTGAACTTATTACGTGTTCTTAGTAATGAATACAATTCTAAGCAGGTATTGACCATATTAGTAACGTGCATTATAATGAAAATGTATTCATGTTTCGATGACAAAATACTGTAAAAGGCAAGTCATGATTAAATATCGTTACAATATAATTTCAGTGGCTTAAGCAATATTTCAAAGCAATTTCAGCACCATGTGAAAATCTAGGAAGATTGTAAATGCTAAAAGCCTTTTTCATCACTATATATATAGGCATAATTTTTAAGGCTCTTCTTGCGAAGATGAAAATTTAAAAATATAGAAATATGCCAGTGTTCCGAAGAATTAACGCAATTCTAGCTTGTGTCAAATTGTGTTTCCTTAGTTATAGAGGGAGTTCATGACCCAAAATTATAATTTAAAGATCAAAGGATCTTCCACTTTGCATAGGAATTTTGCAGTACAAATTCAATGTAACTTTGTGCATGTTCAGATGTAAATGTGTGGAAAGGTTCTTTCATAAGTGCTACGGGTGTAAGTTAGTGTTGGCAAATGTTGATGTAAAGAACGAGATGTATTTGATGAAGTGGAAATAGATTAATTTGATTGTTTAGGTGCCAGATGCAATTGAGAGGTGCCAGAAGGCCGGAATAACGGTGCGCATGGTTACCGGAGACAACCTCAACACTGCACGCTCAATTGCCTTCAAATGCGGAATAATAAAGCCCAATGAAGACTTTCTTGTAATCGAAGGAAAAGAATTTAATAAACGAATTCGCAACAAAGAAGGATTGGTAGGCAATTTCTCCCTAATTGCTTTCAAACCGATCCATTCTATTCTCTCCAAATAGTTGTGCATTCGCCGTGATACAAATATTATATTATATTTGAGCATAAAATTTCTTATCACTACTTCTTAACAATGCCCTTAATGAGTGCCTTTTGCGATTCCTCTGCAAGAAACTAATGACTTTTTTCAATTACTAATGCTTTACAATAATATAGAGAGCAATTTGAAAACTGCCCTCTGTTCTTAAGTGTGTACATATTTACTAACATACAAAACATGTTTGGTCAGATCATTACGGTCACCACGCTATATTTGCTGTTATTTACTATCACTAGTACACATAAGGATGATGATTAATTCCAGTACACTGAAATAGGCTGCAAAACTTAAGAATGCGAACATTTTTTATTCCTTTCATTATGACTGTTTAATTTTGAAAAGTTAATAAGATTTTGAGAAACTATATATGTTGATAAATCGAAATTTATTTGAAACATGATTTCAGCATTTTATAGTAGATAAAGAAATTTTATATTTGTAAGCTGTTGGTTCGCAGTACTGTTTGCTCATTGAACAAATTTTAAATTTGAACAGTTCTATTCAAACGTTGATATTATTAAATTTCTGAATGCCATCATTGTATTTTTACATACTTTCCTCAGTGGACAATTTTTTTAATTTTATATTGTAATGTATTTTCTTAAAAAACGCTAATTAAAAGTTCATTCAAAAATCTTGCCAAAGCCTCAACTTTTTAAGTTTTTATTGTTGTCATCCCTCTATTGCTCAGATTAAGGTTATCTAGAATATCTTTTGGTTGCAGTTTAATAATTTCATCAAACTTTAATAAGAATAACAATTTCACTGCGTTAGACAGGCTTTTGAATATATGAAGTAGGAAATGGGTTAATTCTTTTAATGAATAAATTGCAATGAAACATGGGTAAGTAGTTATGATAACCGCTCTGTGAAAATGCTAAGTATGTGGGAATGAGAAAATGTTTTTAAAGATTTAATATTTAAGTTGTTCGTCGTTAAGTGGTTTGAAGGCATTAGTTTATAGACATTTCAATTACTTTATAGAGTTAGATAATCTATTTACGCATCAACATTTTAGTGCATTAGTTGAAATCTTTAAGCTTTCTGGCAGACGACACTCATTCCATTTATCTTATAGATATGTGCGGTTTTGACAGGTAATGGCAGGCTGCTAAATAATTCAATTCTTCTCAAATTACCTAATTATGAATTTGCATTGTTTCACCTAGTTTGTTATTGTGAATTTTTCAATTATATGATATCAGCCATTTCCAACATCATTCTTTACTTATTTATCTTAATTCTTAATAAAAAGGCCGCACATTTTCCCTGACAAGGTGTAATTAGTAACTTGTGTTTTTCATATTATTTAAATTCGATTTTTCCAGACAACTTCTGTAGACATATAGCAAGTATTTTATTAACAGAAATATAGTTATTTTTAATGGCATGTCAAAAACTATTTCGACTTATTCGTTTTTCAATTTTTATATGTCTAGTTTAAAAAATAACGTTTGAGATTTGCTCTACTCTAGGGTTGCATGTATTTTTGGTTTACTATGAATATCTTTTAATTTAAGTCATTAATTTGTAAATGCTGTCGACAATGTGTGACAACTTCATCAATGTGTTGGAGAATTGAATCTGGGTCATTCCATCCTATGAGCGGACTGAAATGTATTTACGAGTCTCCACATTACTTTGTATTAGGGTCGAAATAGTTTTGGGTTACATAAGACGAATGCTATTNAACAATGTGTTGGAGAATTGAATCTTCGTCATTCCATCCTATGAGCGGACTGAAATGTATTTTCGCCTAACTAGTCTCCACATTACTTTGTATTAGGGTCGAAATAGTTTTGGGTTACATAAGACGAATGCTATTCAGCTCTAATATTCTAGTCGATAGGTTTGAAAACCCACATGAAGCACATTCAAGCAGTTGACAATGTGTTGGAGAATTGAATCTGGGTCATTCCATCCTATGAGCGGACTGAAATGTATTTACGCCTAACTAGTCTCCACATTACTTTGTATTAGGGTCGAAATAGTTTTGGGTTACATAAGACGAATGCTATTCAGCTCTAATATTCTAGTCGATAGGTTTGAAAACCCACATGAAGCACATTCAAGCAGTTGACAATGTGTTGGAGAATTGAATCTGGGTCATTCCATCCTATGAGCGGACTGAAATGTATTTACGCCTAACTAGTCTCCACATTACTTTGTATTAGGGTCGAAATAGTTTTGGGTTACATAAGACGAATGCTATTCAGCTCTAATATTCTAGTCGATAGGTTTGAAAACCCACATGAAGCACATTCAAGCAGTTGACAATGTGTTGGAGAATTGAATCTGGGTCATTCCATCCTATGAGCGGACTGAAATGTATTTACGAGTCTCCACATTACTTTGTATTAGGGTCGAAATAGTTTTGGGTTACATAAGACGAATGCTATTCAGCTCTAATATTCTAGTCGATAGGTTTGAAAACCCACATGAAGCACATTCAAGCAGTTGACAATGTGTTGGAGAATTGAATCTGGGTCATTCCATCCTATGAGCGGACTGAAATGTATTTACGAGTCTCCACATTACTTTGTATTAGGGTCGAAATAGTTTTGGGTTACATAAGACGAATGCTATTCAGCTCTAATATTCTAGTCGATAGGTTTGAAAACCCACATGAAGCACATTCAAGCAGTTGACAAAAGGTAGACTGCTAAAAATTACTCATCAACTTTCTTAGAAATTTCATTTTTATAGGCCTTTAAACCTAAAAAATTGGATTTTGTCTTGTGTGTGGGTAATGTTTTCGAATGCTCATTTTGTTGTTACTGAAATTGAAATGCAAGTCAGTCTAAAAAGTTTGTTTATTGACTGCTAAGCTCTGAATGATAAATATTTCCGAACTGGTTTTTTGACAATATAGATCATTCACAGGTTGCTTATAAAATCAATTAAATCAGTTTCTAAGGTATTTGATCAATAGGTTCTTCACTAACCATTCATGCATGTTGTAGAAACACAAGAATGTACAAAATCTAAAGTCATTTTCATGATGTATCAATTATTTTCGCTCTTATTTTTTGTTCGCTTTGATAATGCTGTGCTCTTAGATGTTAAATATTGCATACTTTTTAGTTGTCTGTCATGCCAGAATATTGCATCTACTTTATCAGTGAAGATAGCTTTGCGTACAAGTTGAGCATTGCATATCCCACATAAAAGAGCTTTTGATAAATGAAGTGCAATTTCGAATTTTCTATCGGAAAATATTTGTTTTTGCTTCACTACAACGCGTAAATTTAATACGAAATTTGGGAAACAAATCATATGTGTTTTGTCCATTTTCAGGCTGTTTTACGTCAATAATGACTTGTCCAAATTACAGTATACTTTTTGCAAGTTTACCCATCGTGTTCTATTGCCAAGATGACTTTGTTCAATTTTAACTTGTTATATGTGTCTAACTGAGTAGCGAACGTACAAAACTTTTTAATTTCTTTTGTTTGTTACATCGACTTAAGTTTTGGGGATTTCCTCTACTTATAATTACGGTTACGATCAACATAGTCATTAGTGGATATGTAAAGTAGTGGGCATGTGTGACATCAGATGACAATCAATTTTCGAGGAGTTATTTGACAGATGCGCATTCCTGCTGTCGGTTTCCACCTTGCCGAACAACAATTTCGATATCGCGTGACGGACAGCAATGCGTAATATTACTGCTTATTAAATTCTTTTTTGCTAGCAAACTTCAATTAGATGCAAGTATTTGCTTTGTCAATCATTCTCAATAGAAAACAACAGTCTCTCATTTTACGATCATCGCTTAATTCTTACGGATTTATAGAAATTGGGGTTTGCCTTTTCAAGCTTCTTAAATCCCATTTTGTCTCGTTCCTTACTCTTACTAAACTCGATCATGCTGTGAATTACGTAATCAATGAAATATGTTTTAGATCGAACAAGACCTTGTGGATAAAATTTGGCCTCGACTTCGGGTTCTTGCGCGATCTTCACCTACCGATAAGCACACCTTGGTTAAAGGCATTATCGACAGTACTTCTGAAGACAGCCGTGAGGTTGTTGCTGTGACTGGTGATGGTACCAACGATGCACCCGCTTTAAAAAAGGCTGATGTTGGATTTGCGATGGTAAGCGTTTTGGGATCTTTAATCTGAAGTGCTTTGACTTATATTCTTTCAAATGGTATTGGAAGCAGTTGTCTTTAATCATATCCGTTGCCAAAAATTCTCGTATTTAATGTCTTTCATTTATTTTAAAATTCTTTGTTTCTGCAATAAAAATGCTCTCATAACAATCTAAATTCATAAAGTATATGTATTCGAATTTTTTCCAATACTCACAGTTCCGCAAAAAACTCAGTTTATTTTTTTACATCTACAAGGCTAGCACTCTAATATTTCTTATGTTTTCTAGCCGAATGGCGCATTTATCGAAATGACTCAAATACAAACGTTGTATTTGTTCATGTTTCTATCAAATTCAGTAAATACAGCGCTGTACGATTCTTCAACAAGCTCAAACTTAAATGCTTGCTTTTCAATGAGAACGATTATTTTGACCAAAATCATGCCAATGCACTCCATCTGGCCATTGACTATTGCGCAACACAAATGCAGCACTTGCATCAGTTGATAAAAACCCTATTTCAAACGCCTTCACTAGTCAAATTAGCACAGTCAGCGTTTGATTTCGTGTGCGATTTAAATAAATACAACCTCTTTGTTAGATAAGCATGCGTACTGTCAATTCTAATTAAATAAATTGATTTAAAAGAAGTGCACTATAGTTAATAATTACCGCGCCTTTTAAAATATTAAGAGGTTCTATTAACGTTTTTCATGCAAACGGATTTTTGAGGTAGTCCCAACATCAGATTGATCAAATTTCGCAAATTCTTTCTCTGGATGTATAGTTATTTATCTATGCCATTGACCATACCTCTTTCTTCCTCATTTTAATGGCTTTATAATATTAAAAATTCAGAAGCGCAATCCGTCAAAGACTTCTTTTTACCAGCTGCCTTTGTTTGTTTTATAAAACGGATTATTGTTTAGTAAAAGCACACACAGTTCTTTGAAACGTTAAATTCCTATGTTCCTCATCATTCTTTCAAATGTTTATCACCGTGTCTTCAAATATGTACTCTAATTAAATCATAATTCAAGATTCCCGTCTTGTGTCAAATATCTTTAATTCACCAAATCATCATTCATCCATTACTCATAGTTTAGAACACTTTGAATTTCTAAAAAAACTTCATTTTATAATCTGTTTTCATAAACACATTTTAATACTCATTCTGTACTATATTTGTTATTCCGTGTGCGGTCATTTATACCATTGTTGCACAGGCCGCAGATTTTGCCGGGCTGCGGCCGGGGTTCCTATATTTTATGGCCGGTATAGGCCTGCTATGTGTTGTAGTTTCTTTACTACGGCTTTTTTTCCTATGCATTTTGCATAGTACTGCATGCACATAGGAAGAGACATTTCTTCTTCACTGGATTAACTTTTATACTAAAGTTACTTACAGTAGCTACGTTAGTTATAGTATTTACATTAATTTAGGTGACTTTTATATTTAAATGGTTTATGAAAGGCAACATGTTTCCGAAATAACTTAATTCTTTTTATTTATCGCCGGGAAGGCCTGCAAAATGACGGCCTGTAGCCGGCCGGGGTGCAACTTTTATTTATACGGTGTTTCGCATGTGTCAGAAGGTTAATTTTTAGTGAAAGCATTGTTCACTTAGTTTTTACACCTGAATTACCATGTTTGTCAAAGGCATGTTTGCTGAAATAAGTTTTTGTTCAAACAACTTTGACGACATGCTTGGAAGAATTGTAAAGCTTTGTTTGTATCCATAGGCGGTTTTACCCAATATCGGTGTACTATTTTCAAATATTTTTATTATCATCACATCGGTGCGCATACTTAGAATTCGGTTATGCGTTTGACGAAGGCGGCCGGTTCCCCTGCATAATTAGTCATTAAATGTGAAATGTTTGGATTAACACTTGCTCAGTAAGAACGTGTTATTCTTTGCTATTCTTATTTGCTAAACACTGACGACATCAATGACGTCTTGACTAGTGTTTGTAAAGACGCGTTTGCAAAGAGAAATGCACTGCTATGAAAAAAATTCAAACTTATTTCTTTGTAATTTTTAGTTTTACTTCCAAATATTACAATTCACTCAGTTTAGTTGATCTAATAAATTCATGGTTACTTATATGCATCTTTGTCCTTTGGATGATAACAAACTTATTTGGATTTAGCCTTTGAGCATTTGTATATAGACCCATTTTACAGATACAATGCTTTTTCATTGGTTTATCTCTTTTTATGTTTTGTTATGAATTGGTTCAGAGTTGCAACCGTGTTTGGCGCGGTTTTCCTAAAATGTTTCTCACGTGGGCACAGTTACGGTTTTTAGAATTGACTATTGCAAATTCTAGTATGTAATGTGACAAAAGCAAGTATACTGGGTCTGACGAACACCTAAAGGGCTTATAAAAAAGTGTCTGTAGAAGCACCGCAGATCAAATGATTTCCATAATTTCTTGCAATAGATTAATCATCGACATGTTTGTAACGGCATTCTCGTAAATGAAAAATCTCTCTGGCTTTGGGCCAATGCAGCTTGAATCGAGAATATTTAGCGAGCTACAGCAGACAGCATTGATATATTAGCACCATGTGCGCCAAATAGGAGTCACTGCATGGGCCGCCAAAATACAAGTTAGGAAAATGAATGCTAACAAAATGTCTAAATTGGGAGCTTCACGTACTTATTTATTCAAAGCAGTTTGGACTCCGTGCTGTAAAATCATAGACACGAACACGACAACACTGTTGCAGCTCTTTTCGGTTGTTAATGTTCCAAATTTTAGTTTTCTAGTTGCCTTAAAGCACCCAAAATATCAATGCGGAATGTTTAAAATTCCAGTGTTAAATTCTAATGTGCCATAGGAATTTACATACAGATAACGTCGCGAGGAGTAGTTTAAGTCGGATTTTTACAAGTCCCGGTCGCATTTTCAAAAACAATTTCATTTAGCTTCGCACAAGTCATATTTCTAAATCGGATTTTTGCTAAAGTCCGATTTTCCGATCCAAATGATAAAATTCCCGTACAATTTTCAATTTGCTCTGTCATTTCATTTGCCAAATAGAAGCATTGAAATACAATAGAATAAATCTTTGATGCAATTACACATGTTTGTGTTTCACTTCCTCCTTCTATTATTGCTTTTGATAATAATACCCTTATTCACTTACGTTTTGTTAATCAAAATATTAGATAAAACAACATTTTGTAATTATATGAGGAAAATTGCATACCTGCAAGGCATATAGGTGTTGCATATACGTCATTAGATCAATTATTGAGTCATATTCGATAAGTCGTAGAAAATTTGTAGGTAAATTTTATGAAAACAATGTGTGTCAGTAAACCTCGACGAGTAAAATGATTCTGTAAAACGCATTTCGAATAACTCTGTCGTCATATCGTGATAGTTCATTCTCCATTCGAACTCTACCGTGATTTAGAGTTGTACATTATTCAAACTAGCAAAACTTGCTAAAACCGTAATGAATATTTGGTATATTAACTTTTACTATCTAATTGTTTGCTTTTAACGTGTCAACGGTGTTTTGTTCTCTCCTTCCAAACTGCCTAGTCTGTGGTGTTAGATTCGGTGACTACATCTATTGATTGACTCTCGATTGCGGAATAACGCATACCGATATTAAAAGTTGAAAATTTCTCCACTTGAATTTCATATTTTTATGCTACTTAGAATTAAAATATTTGGAAATTCCTTGCGTCTATTTTGATTTAAGTCTGGCCATTCTCCCTTTAGAAATATCCAATACTAATTAGCGGTAAATTGTTATGCCATTCCCAGAAGAATTAATTACCGATTTCTTTAATTCCGCAGCAGTTTGTCATTGAAAGTTGGATGAAAGCTAATTGAGTTGTTTGCCGCTTTTTATTCTTCTTCAAATTCACTGTCTGTGACAAAAACTTTTTCTGAAGTTCAATGAAATCCGATGCAGTCATTATCAAAACTCATTTACTCCGCAATTATAGTAGAGGTGTGTTTGGTGAAAAGGCGAACGTTTCTCCCACTTTCCCTCTATAAAGGCATTTACCGATCCACAAAACTCCACTTTGTTTTACTACGGTTTAACAGCTTTGTAAAGTTGATGGCAATTAATTTACTATTTCGATTATTAATTACACACAGTTTATGAACTATTTAACAACTATTATTTAATTGGTATTAGAGTTGTTGCATACTTTTTTTATTCTCAGATTAATGGTATTTGTTTTTAATAACTGTCTCGTACATATACAAGTCACTTTATCGCTATTCCAGTAGTTTGCGTTTTTATGATATGATATAATGATTTTTTAGGGTCTTGCTGGTACTGATGTTGCTAAGGAAGCTTCGGATATTATTCTCACAGATGACAATTTCACTAGCATCGTGAAAGCAGTAATGTGGGGTCGGAATGTGTATGACAGTATTGCGAAGTTCCTTCAGTTTCAATTGACCGTCAATCTCGTTGCCATCATTCTAACGTTCACCGGCTCTCTCATTATCAAGGCATGCCATTTTATCTATTTAGTGATATTACCGCAGTTTAAATTATAGATTCAAGTCGAGCAAAACAAACGAAAAATTTAGAACAATGATAGTTTTCATTAAATTTTAGGTTGAGATGTTCAAAGGCATATTCAAACTGCACCGTCCTAAAAATCAAAGTGTACCATAAAAAGCTTTATTTTGAAAAAAATTAACCAAACAACATATACGTTTAAAATAAAATAATTCTGTTTTTCTTTTACAAGTTTTCTTAACTTGAAATAACATTAGATCTTGCAAAGCATGTTTTTATACTTTGGAGAATAAAGCGAAATGAAGTTGAAAATATTTGTGGCATATTTGTCACTTACTAATTTATTCATAAATAACAAATCATTTACATGGAGTTGTAGAGAAATCGGAAGAGTTTTCAACTTCAAAAGACGAGTTTTATATGAAATACCAGCATAGTAATCAACTTTGTACACATTGATTGAAAACAATCGAGCTTAAGCACATCTGTAAAGTTCGCATCCAATGTGGGTGAAGCGTACATTAAAATAAAAAGAACCATTGATTTATATAACATTAATTTACAATTTGTTGAGGTGCTAAATAGAAGAGATCTTCTCATAAATGAAAAAGTCTTACAAGATTTGGAGATTTTTTATCAATATGGTGAGAATACTATTTAGTTGTCTATGGAATTACACAGCTTCTTCCTTTTTTGCGAAGGATTCCGATTATGATAATACCATAGAAACCTATCCTTATTTTCAAATTGTTTAACAAATTGGTACTCACCAAAAATGAAAAATCTTTCAGTCTCGTGAGATTTATCACGTTTCCGCTCATCTATTTCAGTTCTCGTATCGAGATTAAATTTGCTAAAATTAAACATATAAATCAAGTTTAATTCTCAACGGAAATTTTACAGACGTATTTTAGTTTATCAAATAGATTTTTGTTCGAATTTAATAGTGAATATGAAATCCAATTTATCCTCATCCCCTAATCTTTCTTTTCCAATTCCGTGTTTGTTTCTTCTGTGTTATAACTTTGTTACCAATAGCTTTGCTTTAAAGCAACAAACTGCATTGTACCATTTTCGAACAATTGTCTTCAAACCTGTTAAAAATTGAAATCTTTGATATTGATACAGCTATGGACAAGTGTGTTCTAGTTTAACATCGAAGACTTGTGCTAAAAATTACTCCTATGCCTGAAGTCCATTACAGTATTTATCGATTTTTGTAAAAAACATTCATATTCTTCCCATGCCAATTAGTGAAGCAGTCTAATGCCACGGGAATCTTAATAATTTTGATTTCTGTAAATAAACTATCTAAGCCCAATTCAGGCTCGGCGTTTGTAAAGCCAGACAATTCTTTAACATTTTAAATATCTTTATTAGTTTGTGATTTATTAGCGTTTAAAAGTTTTTTGAAGAAACCATCAGATTTTGATAAATTTCTTATTGGAAATATTGTTAAGAAGCTCGGCTTGTTTAAAGTTTGAGTAAGTTCGGCTTGGCTCGCCACATAGAATCATTCAATGAGGCTCCTTATTGGTCTATATTTTTTAAACATATAGCTCTCAAAGAATTTTTTACATAGCTTTTTCTATTATTTAATAAACATGTTTTAAATAACACTATAAGAAAGGCATACTGAATGAAAAAATATGGCAAATCTGCAAAGTCAAGTCAACAAGCAAAACTATAAATTTGCTTTGCTTAAAAAAGGCTCGTATTGGGCTCGATGTATATCAAATACTATTGTCAAACTCGGTTTGGCTTGGCGCGTTAGAAGCTCGCCACGTTGGTAAGTCTGAGCTGGTGCGTACTCAGGGTTTTCTGACGGGAGAACATCTTAGTCGTGCCCAAATGCGGGTAGAGCCCCGCGAAAAGTTAAAATATTGAGAAAACAGACCTTAAAAATGCATTTCACTACCCTAGACTTAAAATTTTTTAATTTTTTTCCAAAAATTTTTTTATTAAACCAGTCAAAATCAAATTTGAAAACCTGACGTAGGAACTGTTAAGAAGTGTTGCTTTAATAATTTCTCATAGAATACCACACCATATTCGTCATTAGTCAAATTTAAATTTTTTAATTCATTGCAATGAATTTTACATTAGTAGTTCTTTCTAATCTACCGAATGATTAAAATTCCGGAGAATCATCATTAGTCTTTATGCATAATATTTCATTAGCATTGTCTGCTCATTTTTCTAATCAATTATAAGGACATTCTCAACTGACAGTTTGTGTTGGATTTCAAGAAATGCACTCTTGTGCATTTGAAATGTAATGCTTTTTTAGATATTTTCTTTTTATGCAGGTTGTATATCTTCCATAGTGCAACGCGTACTTTATGAGGCACCCTTCATTTACCAACTTACGTAAACACTGGAATTGATAGTGACGTTTGATCTCATTCTTTTATTGTCTTCTCTTCCATGCTGTCTTTATTTAATTATCTCTTCCCATTTCTTTGTGTTTTATTTAAATGCGCTCACTGTCTTCTTTCTTCTGCCTCAGTGGCTGATCAATTATTTTTGTAGTTAAAGTCCATAATCGAATTTTCTCTGATGCGACGTTTATTCATATTATATTTCTTCATTGCAATCCCACATAAACGTCGTCTGCTTATTCAATTGGGGTTAGATAACGGTTGGCAAAAATGTATATTTTTTACAAAAAGAGCACGTTTTAAACGTTTAAAACAATGTTTTTTACACTTAGACCAAACCACTTCTATTAAAATTTTGCTGACAGCAGGTATACAGGGTTGCCCATAATTCCCAGGAAATTCCACACAACTCGCATAACACAAAAGAACATAATTTCAAAAATTCAGTAGTATGAAACAATTACTTATCTCAACGGGTAGGGGATCCGTATGCGCGCCGTCATTGTCCTGACATAAATTGAAACGCCGCCATGTTCTTTGGATCATGTTTCGTAGTGTCTTGCTGGAAATTGTTTGGAATGCCGCTATAATTAAATAGTAATAAATAAAGACACTTTTAATCACCTCAACACTTAATAATTCGCACAATTTCTTGGACCAATATTGCTCTGGAACACTCTAAACTGGGACTTATGGGCCAACCTGTAGAAGCAAACATTAACTTATGATAAACTTTTTAACATTCATTTTTCGTTTCATACACGTAAACAAAATGCAGGTTTTGCTATTTTTTAGTTGAAAATCGGGTATGAAAGTACGAAAAATATTTCCAAAAAATTCTTTACGATTTCGAAAACATATTTAAAAAAGCATTGCGAAAAAATATTGCTTAAAATACTGTTTTAAACAAGCTTAGGACACCTCATGTTTTAAATATGCCTACCCTGGTTTATATCCAAATTCTTATTGCGAATCATTCCATCTATTTATAGTGAATTGACGCAAAGAGAACGTGTCAGACCTTATAATCGATAATGTCGATTGATTTTGGGTTTTGTGAATCTTGATAAAGTGTTGATTTATTCCTTTGTTCACTTGAGTCCCCTGAGATTCGCGTAGTCTGCTGCCTGGCAGCTAATATAACAAATAATTTCGTCTTTTATTTTGAATTGAGTCGATTAATATTCTGTGGTTTTAACAATTTAATTTACACCTTTTCTTAGGACTTATGAATTTTCATACAATAATTAATACCTTCCCCTACTATGTATTCAGCAGACTCGCAAATGTATATTTCTATTTTGTTACTATAGATCAGTGCTTTTTCATCTAACACGGTAGTGAATTAATGTTTATTAGTTTATGAATTTGAAGTTTTCTTATAAAATAAGACTTGTATTTAGACGGGGTTAGTGGTGGGCCAGAACTATCATGCTAATTTTATTTCAAAACATAGGAATGAGTCATACTTTGTAGTCACTGGGGTGGCCCCTAAAATTCCTGAATGTGCTCCTTTATAGAATAATCTGCATATATAGTTTCATTACATTTTTGGCTAAAGTAGTCGCATTTCAGCCTAATGGTTTACTCAATATATTCCATTATGCGCTAAGGCGTTAAAGTTGGACCATTTTCGTTCTTTGATGCGTCATCATACATTGTTTGATTAAATATTATTTCGAAAAAATAATTATTTGTGCCGGTCATTCTCTGTGGGGCCAAAAAATGAATAACTCTATCAATCGACACGTTCCGCTAATCATTTCGAATTAAATACATTGGAATAGAACTTTGTTGTCATGGATATATCCTTCTTGATGTTAATGAATATTTGATACATTAGTCATGGAGAGCATAGTTATTTTAAAACCAATCGAAAAGTTTGTTTGTATCAATTCCGACTTCACCAAATGAGCATTCTACATGACTACTTTTGTTAATCGGCCCTGCCTTGCTTCAAAATTGCACCTGGATTTAACTAAATATTGTCAATCGCGTTTTGATAACACAAGTGTTCGCAGTAGACAGTGAAAGACAGTTATCTTGTGTTTGAACTGATAAAACGAAATATTCTGCAAGAAATTATTGAACCTTCTGATTTGTTATTAGAGTCCTTTTGTTATATTCTTCTGTGCATAATCTCCTGATTTGCGCTTGTCAAACATTCAGCGATACATACAAGCTTTTTGTCTTCAGATAAAAAGATAAATTTGAAGTGGTGCGAATATCTGTCTGAGGTTGTAAATCTGTAATTGACACCAGTAGACATTCACTATTAATCTACAAGTTTAAATTTTATAATTTACTCCAAGTACAGTCTGTTATAAATTCTTATGTTTAAATATTTAAAAAAATTTAATGAATAGAACTTGAGATAGTTTGGTATTTTTAGACCTGTTTATTCTATCTTAAACATAAGTCATAGTCAACTTATTGTCAAAATATTTGTAGTCTCCTGAATACAATGTCAAAAGAGATGTTGAAGAAATTTTATGAAATACGTCTTGTTATTTACGTCAAAAGGTTTAAAAAATTATTTAATTCTCTAACAGGTGTTACTATGTTATAACATGTAAATGGCATTTCATTGTTTGATTTTATAATAATTTTAGCAGTCAAGATTAAATGCTGCTCATATCTTTGATGAAAGGCTTCTCCATACTGCGGAGTTCTTACTTTAAAGACATGTAATTTAAAATTTCATTTACTTTTGTGCTATATGTTACACAAAAATTGTTAAAAGCATTTGGTACTAATCACGCAGACAATTAGTTAAAAAAGGGATTTACCTAAATTTACATCTAATTAGTTTTAAAACACCTACCTAATTACTCTTTCCTTTAGGAAAATAATGTAGTTTTGAACGCGGTTTACTTCTATCATTTAAAACATCACTTGTTTGCAAGGCACTTAAAATGTCAAAGATATTACTTAATTTTCCAGAATCCTATCATTTATTTTGATCCCTCGTTTAGGATTCGCCCCTACGCGCAATCCAGATGTTGTGGGTGAATTTGATCATGGACACATTTGCGTCTCTCGCATTGGCTACTGAACTTCCCACTGAAGACCTTCTGAACCGAAAACCATACGGTCGCACTAAGCCCCTCATCTCAAGAATCATGGCTCGCAACATCATTGGCCAGTCGATTTATCAACTAATTGTCCTTTTCACCTTTCTCTTCGCTGGTACGTTATTTTGGAATTAATATACTCAAATCAAAATACATGTAGATCTTCGCATGTAATATCTACGTCATATATACAGCCAAAGTTGTAAATTGTCAAGATAAAATTGAAAGCAGAGCTCTGTATATTTTTCTTTATTTTGAGTAAACTGCTATCACTATATTTAAAAGTTCAGCCCGACCTCGGCTCATTTACAACTCGATATGCAGGATGCAAGGTTTTATTTCCAAATTAAATATGATCTTAGAATCCAAAGTGAAATTCATTAATGTTTCATTTCCCTTTATCTCCATTTTCTGTTTCTTCTTTTTCGTTTATCATGTTGGTGTTTGAGAACACCATATCTAACTTTTTGTTTTAGGTCCTAAGTTATTCACAATTCAATATGCGTTTGGGGAATATCGAACACCAACCAAACACTTCACTATGGTTTTCAACGTATTTGTTTTGATGCAAATCTTCAATGAAATTAATGCAAGAAAAATTCACAACGAACGTAACGTATTCAGTGGCATTCATCGAAATTTGCTCTTCAATGCTATCCTTATAGGCACATTTTTAACTCAGGTAAGATGTTTTTTGTAAATAAACGAGTTCCATCATGTCCGTTTGGAAAGTGATCTAAAAAAGATACTCTAAAATTTTGTGCACTAAAGCGTTAACTAGAGGCAAGTTAGGTGCTTGTTTCCTCCCAAATAGAACAACAACAAAAAGAGTTTATTCAACTTTACAGCTGTTAAAAAGAATTAAGATTTAAAAAGAAAGTACCTTGACAAAAACAGAAAGAGCATTTACAATATTTAAGAAAAGAACACGGATTATTAAAATTGAAGCGAGGAACAAAAGAGAACCAGATTAAGGAGTAGAGAGAGGACTTAAATTTAGAAGATTAGAAATCAAGGCATGAATTCACGCAATTATTAGTGCTATTTTAAAGTATCCTTTTTGGACCATTTCCCTTAGCACATCAATCGAGGGTCTTTTCTATTAAACTATTTTACGACATGTCAAAAGTAGTATTCATTAACTTATAGACTGAGTAACTAATTCATTTTATTTTAAGTGCTTTTCTAAAATTCACAATACTCGAAGACTTCCCCAATATCGAATTCTGTAAAATCGATTGTTTTAAGCGGAACTTAGCGTTTAAGAAACAAATACTAACCATATAATTCTTCTCTGCCAATTTTAAAAGAAGGGAAATGTCAGATTGACTAGTTGTCAGTTTCCGTTTATTCTTTTCTCTCACCACTAGGTGTTAAATACACTCTGCACTGGAGCCTCCTTCCAAAAGGACGCGTCTCCATGGTGATAATCTTCCTGTTGTATTGAATTAAAATGAAATATGAAGATGTTTGTTTGTGTTTCGTAATTTGGTTTTTTAATTAGCTCTACCTTAGAATTACAGTCGCCCATCGCTTCTTATTCGGTTTCATTTGTTGATGACTGCGTTATGTGTCGACTAGTCCTTGGTAATATCCAAGGAATTAATGGCATCCTTTCAACCAATTAGATTGCTCTTTTATATCATTTGAATTCATATTAACTCAATATATTTATTTATTCATAATTAGCACGAGATAGAACTGCACGCGGATTCCGGTTTTGAGAGATTCCGGAAAATAATAAAAAAAATTTTATGCAATAACAAAAAGCTGAAGCTATTTGAGTTTCTTGTGATCATTCATTGTATAGATTTTAGGCTAGTCATGTCGTAAACATCCAGATATATTTCATACTGGTTGAGTTTCGCTTGCTGTGAACAAGTAGTAATGATTTAAGACGGAATGAATACCTGTTGTAATGTAATTATACCAATTGAGATCGTTAAAGTCTAAATTTATGATAATTCAATTCTGTATACACCATTAAAATAATTCATTTATTATTACTACGTAGTCAGCAAAATTTTCTTCAAAAACTGAATATATGAAAGCCTCGCAATTCCTGTGTCAGCTTCGCGACTCAATATTTGCTCTTCAGCCTTTTCATGTTTTACAACCTGAAGTACACATCTAATGCAAGTCATAAAGTTTATTTCATATAGTCATGTCAAAAGTAAGGTTCGACTGTCTAGGGCATTGCTTCCTTAGGTCATTACCTTGAAATTTACATTACATAACGAAATCCGTTTGTATAGCTTACAACAAATTGTGGACTTTTAATTCAAGTCACCTATACTGACTTAATTACCCTGTTCGGATAAATATACCATTTTCTAAAGAATACCAACGTTCGTTTGTGAAAAGTTGTAGCTTGCCCTAGAAATGAAGATATCACACAACAGAGAGTGAGTTGGCCGCTCTCTTCCATAATGGCAACTTCCCAACCAAGTATCTGACCCGATCATGAGGCCCAAAACCGCTGTAATTTATGACAACTTTTACAAGTAGGAACAACTAATGGAGCATGATGACTGCTGGCCATTTCCATAACTGTATCACGAATTACTCATTTCCGAAAAATCTGTATTTGATTTTGTCAAAATACAAAAATCTGCTCCAGGTGACGTCATGGCTGCGATTGTGTCAATCGGTGTAGTTACATCACGAAGACGTTCCCTAAAATCACTACAAAGATGTTGTCAAGAACCAGTGCTTCCAAAGGAAATGCTTATTGTAGCCTATGACAGGTCTGGTGCCTTTAGTCGCAGTGGTAGACACTTGAGAGAAGAGTGCACGTATCGCCGATAATTACAGTCAGCTGCATGCTAAACAGCTCCAATTTATGCTCGTATTGTGTAAGACTTGTATGAATCTTATGGCTAAAACACTTTCCCTCCATTTCAACATATTTGACAAGATGTGTTGCTATTAGTTGCAAGACGAAAGGCAATAAGTAAATGATTCACTATGATTTTCTATTCGATTTTTGTGTTTTGGTGTTCACACTTTTGGCCTAATTGTTATTCTTCGTTTAATGGCTTTCATTTTTTATTATTTTCCCATACAGGTACCGCTGGTACTACAAGAATTTATTTTGAACGCATAGGCACCAGAATGAATCTCTCCGTTGCTTTGGAAGTGTCATTTATAAAAAACCCCAATGAGCACTTTTAGTTTGTGTTGACGTGGTAAAAATAGTTAATATTTTGATTGTTGTTGACACTCTTTTTTCTTTCCCTATATAATCACACAATGGAATTAGTTCTGTTTTGTTCTGAGAAAATCGTTTAAATCGTTTTATTAGGTTTAAATTGCAATCTGAATAACGCGCATTGTTTTGGATTTTTATAATACAATTCATAGAAAAGCTGTTTTATATANGGAAAGCTATTTCGATTTGCTCCATGATGTCCTCTGCCTGTATCTCGGATAATCTAAAAAAATAAATAACGAGGAGATTTTTGAAATCAACGTTTACACACTCGAAACTGTCAATGGTGGGGCCGCTATTTAAGAACTGACACAGATTGTATATATTAAAATCGTCGTTGAAAAACATATGAACCGTACTGCGCCAATACAGACAACTTAGTGTTTCCATCATCCTAGAATCGTAGGCTATAAGCGTGTTGATCTTTGGTCAGCGGGATGTGTCTATGACAAAGGGGACTACGTCAATTGAGCAGGTCATGTCGCGACCATTGTAGGTTCATCAAAGTTGATTTTGTGTCTCCNGCCTATGACAGGTCTGGTGCCTTTAGTCGCAGTGGTAGACACTTGAGAGAAGAGTGCACGTATCGCCGATAATTACAGTCAGCTGCATGCTAAACAGCTCCAATTTATGCTCGTATTGTGTAAGACTTGTATGAATCTTATGGCTAAAACACTTTCCCTCCATTTCAACATATTTGACAAGATGTGTTGCTATTAGTTGCAAGACGAAAGGCAATAAGTAAATGATTCACTATGATTTTCTATTCGATTTTTGTGTTTTGGTGTTCACACTTTTGGCCTAATTGTTATTCTTCGTTTAATGGCTTTCATTTTTTATTATTTTCCCATACAGGTACCGCTGGTACTACAAGAATTTATTTTGAACGCATAGGCACCAGAATGAATCTCTCCGTTGCTTTGGAAGTGTCATTTATAAAAAACCCCAATGAGCACTTTTAGTTTGTGTTGACGTGGTAAAAATAGTTAATATTTTGATTGTTGTTGACACTCTTTTTTCTTTCCCTATATAATCACACAATGGAATTAGTTCTGTTTTGTTCTGAGAAAATCGTTTAAATCGTTTTATTAGGTTTAAATTGCAATCTGAATAACGCGCATTGTTTTGGATTTTTATAATACAATTCATAGAAAAGCTGTTTTATATAAAAAAATTAATATCGTGTTTACAATTTTTAATAATTCAAATGAATTTAAATTAGAAATTATTTACGCAAGTCACTTAAAATAATAAAAAATTGACAGTCAATTTTCCCTCAGTCAGCGTTTTAATCAAAAGCTTTAAATTATTTTTTGCACAGTGCTTTCACAATATTCAATTCAGATTTTAGTCGAAAACAAGTCTTTCATAGCATTGCTGTGTAATAAATTTCGTTATTTGCCACAATTTGATAGTTATTATATCCTCCGCTACTAATACAATAAAATGCAATTGCATAGAGTTAAGGTACGTAAGTTGAGTTTTTAAAAATATGCAGGTCTTCACTTTTTGTTGCATCCAATTCAAATTGAAACATTTCATTGTTCATTATTTAAAAGATTGTAGGATAATTATACTAGGGATGTGCCGGAATCCAGTATCCGTTAAAATCAGCATTTACACAACTGGATCCGGATATCCGGTATCCTGTAAAATTTGTCTTGCTTACCGGATTTTACCGGGTAATATATTCTGAGATAAACTTCATTTAAAAATGGTATTTTCAAGGAAAGTGCTATATTTTTCCATGATATGGAAGTTGTCATGCAACAAAACAAATTTTTCTGACACATCAGAACGTATTCTATATAATAATTAAATATTTTCATTGCAAGAGATCGATATTAATTGAAAAATGAGGTTGTCCTTCATTTATAATTAGGGAAACCAAAAGTAATAAAAGTAATTTTTTTCTGTTTGTCTTTTTTGCAGTCTGCTTCAAATTATATGGTTTTCTTACCTGGGGTGTAGTTAAATATTAAGTTATATAGTCATAATAAGTCATATTTTTGTTTTTTGAAAAATATTGTAATATTTGTGGCTGAAATGTCAAAAAAGTAATATTTTGGCATAGTTTCATTATTAAGAAAATATCTTAAAAATTCATAATAGATTGTGACTGCTTTAAATCATTCGAACTAAAATATATACATATTCATTCAATTTCAATTAATGTACTTCCTGGACTAAACCCCGAGAAGTTTAATTGGTAGCTAATTGTTGAACCGAACCGAACCGACCCGACCCGACCCACTGGTCGACGCGTTTCTAGGACTGGCGATGTATACTGGCCATGCGTATTCATGCAAAATATATGAGGGTTGGCAATCTAATTGTTTCAATTACGACTGCTATGCTATCATAAAAAATCAAAATTCTTTAATGTTTGACAGAGTTGAAATTCCACCAGATGTTATTATTACTCCCAACCTTGATCTTGCAAATGAAATGTGAAATAATGGCATATATCAAGTCACCATTAGAAAATACCGGCTTCACTGCCATCATGGAAAGAAAAAAGATATGCATTTAATCGGAATTGTATGCCAAGTTACGAAAATGTCAAGCAACATCGAATGCAGTTGATAGATGTTTTTCTATATTGAGAGAACTCTTGGCATATGACAGAAATCGTAACCACAATAATATATGGAAATTTATGTGCTTTTATTATAACTTAGTGAAGCAGTTGCTTTAAAAAATTGACTTATTATTATGTAAGGGTTTTTGTATTATATCTTGTTTTCAGTAATAGAAAAACGTTTTATATTACTGAAATGGATCATTTTGAAAAGTGGATGGTCATATTTTAGGGTATATTTAACCTTAACCCTTTGACTACGTTCCCCTGTTTCCCCAATGTTCCCAGTGGGTGTGCTCAGCACTAACTGGAAATGGCCTGGATACGTAGGCTTTGGGGTGGTTTTATGTTTATCATAACAATCTTGTATGTTGATGGATTTGGGCATANCGCGAGTATGCTCGTGGTGCGTAGTCAAAGTGTTAAACAGCTTGGGGATTTTTGATGAACAGAGAACAAACGGTTATCGCGAGTATGCTCGTGGTGCGTAGTCAAAGTGTTAAACAGCTTGGGGATTTTTGATGAACAGAGAACAAACGGTTATCGCGAGTATGCTCGTGGTGCGTAGTCAAAGTGTTAAACAGCTTGGGGATTTTTGATGAACAGAGAACAAACGGTTATCGCGAGTATGCTCGTGGTGCGTAGTCAAAGTGTTAAACAGCTTGGGGATTTTTGATGAACAGAGAACAAACGGTTATCGCGAGTATGCTCGTGGTGCGTAGTCAAAGTGTTAAACAGCTTGGGGATTTTTGATGAACAGAGAACAAACGGTTATCGCGAGTATGCTCGTGGTGCGTAGTCAAAGTGTTAAACAGCTTGGGGATTTTTGATGAACAGAGAACAAACGGTTATCGCGAGTATGCTCGTGGTGCGTAGTCAAAGTGTTAAACAGCTTGGGGATTTTTGATGAACAGAGAACAAACGGTTATCGCGAGTATGCTCGTGGTGCGTAGTCAAAGTGTTAAACAGCTTGGGGATTTTTGATGAACAGAGAACAAACGGTTATCGCGAGTATGCTCGTGGTGCGTAGTCAAAGTGTTAAACAGCTTGGGGATTTTTGATGAACAGAGAACAAACGGTTATCGCGAGTATGCTCGTGGTGCGTAGTCAAAGTGTTAAACAGCTTGGGGATTTTTGATGAACAGAGAACAAACGGTTATCGCGAGTATGCTCGTGGTGCGTAGTCAAAGTGTTAAACAGCTTGGGGATTTTTGATGAACAGAGAACAAACGGTTATCGCGAGTATGCTCGTGGTGCGTAGTCAAAGTGTTAAACAGCTTGGGGATTTTTGATGAACAGAGAACAAACGGTTATCGCGAGTATGCTCGTGGTGCGTAGTCAAAGTGTTAAACAGCTTGGGGATTTTTGATGAACAGAGAACAAACGGTTATCGCGAGTATGCTCGTGGTGCGTAGTCAAAGTGTTAAACAGCTTGGGGATTTTTGATGAACAGAGAACAAACGGTTATCGCGAGTATGCTCGTGGTGCGTAGTCAAAGTGTTAAACAGCTTGGGGATTTTTGATGAACAGAGAACAAACGGTTATCGCGAGTATGCTCGTGGTGCGTAGTCAAAGTGTTAAACAGCTTGGGGATTTTTGATGAACAGAGAACAAACGGTTATCGCGAGTATGCTCGTGGTGCGTAGTCAAAGTGTTAAACAGCTTGGGGATTTTTGATGAACAGAGAACAAACGGTTATCGCGAGTATGCTCGTGGTGCGTAGTCAAAGTGTTAAACAGCTTGGGGATTTTTGATAAAATTTCATGATCCTACAAAAAAATTTTAAACCCTTATAGCTCCAAAACTATTAAAGTTGTGCTCAATCTGTAAACACCACATGTTAGAGGAGAGTCTCTTCTTTCTTTTTCGCTCTAAATCCGCGTGCTTGCTCCGTCCATCCGAGGCGTGCCGTTGCGCGAGGTCTCATCTGACTTTGATCATGACAGGCCTCAATGGGTTTGGAGTATCTCTTGCACATATCAAGAAACAGTCAAAGTTCTTTGTTGCCTGCATGGGCTCAAAACCTTTTAAATACATGAACATTAGGTATGGAGAGAATTTAAATCTTTTTCAAAAATTAGAAATTTTCAAAGAAAACTTGTTAATCTTTTCAACAACTTCTGCCACAGCAATGAGCTTAAATAGAAGTTTTCAACATTGCATTAAAACATGTTCCCCAATAGACCTATTTCTGCCCAAGATTTTCAAATTTGGAAAATAGCCTTGGAGAAAATTCTATGTAAATGTGGAAATTCGGGTTGTCCTTTTAAAAGGACGCTAGGCTGTTTAAGGTTAACTAAATTCCGTCATATTTTGTCATAAAAATTAGGTTTTGTTTTTGTAAAGACATATTTCTGGTTGCCCTATTAATAATTGGAATTATCCGGTATATTAAATTCACTATCCGGATCCCATCCCCAATTGATACATTAGTGGTCATGAAATTAATTCCATTGTGAAACAATAATTCAAAAGCGGATATATTTACTAAACACATAAACAGATCGAAAGGAAAATATGTTTACATGTACGTAGGTTACTCTAGGGCGGCGTTATTTTCTATCATATTTACAATTCCCTTTGCAATAATCATTTGTAATTTTAAATGCTCAAACTTGGAGGCTGACAAACTCTGTGAGACGATTTGCTACATAGTTCTTGATAGCGAGTCTTTCAACACCACAGAATTCTCCATCTTTTTGAAAATTTTAGTAGTATGACATGAGTTGGAATATTGTGATCTCAATATTTGGATTTTATCTTGAATAATTTTTTTACATATTTTGTTGCATTTACATTTTTATTATTGGAAATCTCTAATAAAGATCTGCCATTCGTGGTTAGCGCACACCAACCCATATCTGAACATGGGAGTCTTATAGTTTTTACAGTTTGCTTAACAAATAATGTTACACTAATACTCGTCTAACAATTTATGCAACTATCAAGAACCAGTTGAAATGGGGATTCATCACTTAACATTACATGTTCCTACCACTTTGCGGTTTTTCCTTAATTGTTTGTGTTGTTTTTTCTGTTTTCAAAAGGCTGTCAATGGTGGAATCGTTCACTTCAAGAGCCATTTGCTGTTGTTAGTGACTAGTATGCTTCATTGGCAATTTATTCAGACACTAAACCTTACACCACTATTATCTTGGCCATCCTGTTCATTTGTTGCTCTTCCTCGATTAGCTTGAGCATTACAAGAAGTTTAGGGCAAGATTAAATGTTGTGTTGCCAGTATCATACTTCAAGCAGGGTTTTTTGCCCCTTGACGAATGCAATGCTATCCTAATGATAAACAAAATCTACCTTTGAAGGATGTTTAATATAAATTTAATTCAAGTTAATTAAATGCTTATAGAGTTAAAATATTAATACGGATAGAGGGTAATTAAAACTGGTAACCATATAATTATGATTACAAATGAACTTATTTTAATGGCAACTCTTTAAATTGTCATTTTCGATTAAATTTTTAATTATGTTTGGATTTTAATAATATTGTTATGATATTTGGACGTAATATTCGTGTACTATTAAATATTTCCAAAGTTTTAAGAAGTTGATCGGTCAACTTTTGTGTTGAGGAAAGGATCATCATGAAGTCATTCGACTTAATTTCATTTTATTTTACAAGTAGGTTTTGTTGTTCCAATCTTTTGCATTGTTCCATAACCTTTGAAGCGATGACTCAGTCGGCACATTGTCAGAACTAGCTTTGTATTCGAACTCATTAAATTAAGTAAAGGCAGCTACTCTTATCCAAATTTTTTCCTTAATTTATTCTTCCGTACCTTTTTCTCATATATATATATATATATATATATATATATATATATATATGTATATGTATATATATATGTAT
>CABFPE010000301.1:879411-898576 GCA_900660155.1 Hofstenia miamia
CATATATATATATATATATATATATATATATAATGTTCAATTGAGTAGAAATTTTTACTCACACTCAGAGTGCTTCCTAGACTCCTTTTTTGTTGTAATATTATTTTTTATATAAACCATTTCATTTTTTTAATACAATTTTAAATTTTACTTTGAAAGAAATTTGCTTTTTTAACAAAAAAATGTGAGAGCTTAAACTATTGTTTTTAGATCCTTCTTGTTGAATTCGGTAGTAGCGTTTTCTTTACTGTACATCTTACTTTTACTCAATGGTTATGGTGCATAGTTTTCGGATTTGGCTCACTACTTTGGGGTCAGGTTCTTACCACGATTCCAGTGGACAGCCTCCCCGAATTCCTGTCTTGGGGCTCAGGTGATATCAGTGAAACAGACACCAAGGTCGCACAACCTGTTATTGCAGAGCCAGACCCGCTTGGGCCTGCAGCTGATAAGCGCAGCAAGGTGCTTTGGCTTAGAGGTGTCACTCGCATACAGCAACAGGCATGTTTTCATAAAAATAAATGTGCACATTTTGTTTTAAAGTTTTTATAGTATGTTTACATTGCCTCCGACGTTCGTTTATAAATAGTTGAATTGTTAAAGTTTGTAATACTTTTAAATGTTGAGGATGTAAAATAGTAGCTTTCATACATATTTTTACGTTTTAGACTGGGTTTCCTGAATTGCTATTAATTGGAACTTTTTTCTACAACTTATCTCTATCTTTGCTGAAATGCCATTTTAAAGTCGAACCGCAGAAGTATAGAATGTCATATTAATTAACATTTCGTATTTATGAACATTTAACATCTGCGTATATTAACGTCCTGGTTTGTCACTGGGAAATGGGTTAAGTGTCCCATTATTAGCGTAGAATTTATCAATTCATCGCCGTTGAGAATTCGCTCTACTCCAGTCGTTATTTATTTGTGACAGTAAGTCGCGATAAAGACTGTCTTTGACATTTAACCAATTCTGCTTTTACCACCCTCGCAAATTGTCCACAACCAACTGTCAGTCAATTTACCGGCGAAGTTTTAAATAAACCTACCTACTAAAATCTAAGCACTGATTACTTATTGAACTTACGTTTTTTTTTCAATTTCCCGGATTGTTTGCATGGTTAGTGGCGTTTCTCGCGCGTTTGTTTGGAGAACGCTCGTAGTTAACTTTTACAATGTTAACCTTTTGTTTCCTAAACATATTTGGAAGTTAAAGCAATGTTCCTTATAGTGATAGTTTGTGCACATGTTCATTTTATTCCCGAGCACTTGTTGTTGTTTATTTGTTACATATTTTCAATAGATTGAATCAATTATCATAAAGCACGGAAAGAAACAGTTTTATATTAATAGGATTAGAGTTAACAATAGAATTCATAATTTCCCCCACTCTACTGCTTCCACCTCATAAATGTAATGAGCTGTTATACTCTACTAGTTTAATTGTGTTCATTTGACCTAATGCTATTGACTACCTGAATTGTAAGATTGTATATTAATTTATGAATGTCTTGATTGTAATCTCAAGAATCCATTGCTCATTGATATCTAAAGAAACTTCAAATCGATTACGAGATATTTGTTGCGGAAAAGTGGCAGCTTTGCGCTTAAATTCGAAGACTCGATTAGCTTCATGTTGCAATGCGTGAGTTTCCGTCATCACATAGGCTTTTGTGCCAAAATCCAATTGATGTGTTTTGACATTTTCATTAGATGTAAATAAAATGGCAAACAAACGATACCTATGTAAATAAATGGAATTTTTCTGGTTAGAGCAATTGAGTAATAAAATATACAATATTTAGTAGGATAATACAATATTTTTGCGATTGGTCATAGTATTGCACAACCAGGATTTTATATAGGTCTAGGTGCAACATTATCTTTCACGATTTCACTCAAATCGGATTCAGCCAACCTAACACTTTAATATTGCCCCCCATGATTTTGAGCAGATGATCGTTTCGCACTTTGTCTAGCGTTTGGCATTCATGACAACTGCACAGAACAAGTGTAATCCGCCATCATCAGCTTCCGAGATGTTAACACATCATTTTATTGTACATTTGGTTTGGGAGTAGAAAACTATTTTTTTGGTGGAATTGAGATCATAATAAAAGAAACTTTTATCACAATTTCATATTTTTATCAATACTATTTGCTATTTTCTTAAAAATTGAGGGTATACCGTGTAACCGCATTTGGCCAGAATACTTACTTTTAATTGGCCGCTTCTCCAACCAAAGCAATGAGAGTACACTTTACCAAGACGAATATATTAGTTACTCAGAATCCTGCTGTATATGTGAACTTCTGCATGTTCTGGTTAAAGCGCCTATTGAATAAATCTTTATATACACGTTATTGATTATGTCATCTATTGGGGGAGGACTAACTCCTGTATTGCTTGTATCTATCATTTTTGCTGAGGGATGTCTTTAATGTCAATATAAAATACATAAAATGTTACTTTTCCTCATCATGTTACCATAAAATTTTAATGGTGTGGGTTTCTTCTCTGAGTTACATATTTAACAATACTCAATTTGTAAAAATATTTATTTTCTTTACAACGTAAGTTTCGTTGAGATGGTTATAATAATGCGCCGTTAGAATTAGTTATTTCCATTCATTTTTTGTGAGAATTGGAATTTTAGGATTTCCATAGTGATTCCGAAGTGTTTTCTAAATTCTGTGTTGACAGAAGCGGTTTTTTATTTGCGAAAGTTATCGCAATGGTTTTGGTCAATAAATATGCAAAAATATTCACATTGGAAAATTTCTATGGAAGTGAGTTCCCCAGTTATATACAGCGATAATCTATATATTTCTCCGTTTCACATTTCGAAGCAGAACTCGAGATAAACATTTTTGTTAAAGGAGTTATCGATGTTTATTGCCTTGGTTGTTACTCTTTATTTAACAGACGATTTTGTTTGTTTTTCTGTTTTAAGCTTGAAATCCTCGCGCTTTGTCCCGTTGCTGTCAATTTACCTCTAGTATTGCTGTCAAGAGTGCTTCTATCATTTCTTGACTCCCATTTACCAATTGACTGGTGTATCTGGATGAAGAGCTATTACATGGGTGAGTTTGCTTGCTTATAACATTAGCTTGGATTTCAAATTTTCGCTTGGCGATCAAGCCCGAGCATGGTGTTTGCTTTCATCTCCTATCATCGCATGGATTGCACACTTTCACTTTCGCCTCCGCTATGTTACGCTATTTGCATGACTAACTTTTTTATTCGTATTCTAAGCTTTTTCACTTTTAGGCTTTTGCAACGCATATGTTTCTGTTTCACATTTTACTCATTTTGTACATCAAATATTCATAGAAACCATCATCAATTTTCAAGATATTTTCGTCATACCTGATCTTGAAAATCCACAGATATATTAATTATAAGTAGCATTTAACGTATGCACATTGGAAGTTATATCACCAGATGTAAATATATTTTAATAGAACTTATTCATAATTCTATTAATATAGGAAGTAAGAGAAATAAAGATTTCCAAACTTAGCTGAAGAGTGGCATTTTGTTTACTGTTGGACAATTCAATAATTTAACATTTCTGCAACAGCGCTTAATATTTAATAACATGTATGTATGTAACTTCTACAAAATTTCTATCAATAGTATTACGTGTTACCTACAATGTAATTAATTTAAATATTCATAATTGTTGGAAATCACGCTTTTTTAATCCCAACCATTTTTCATTCGTTTGAATAAAAACTTTTAATTTTTTGAATTGACATGGACAAGACAGGAGATTTTTCTTTAAGTTTCTCATTTGATTTATCCTATATTTAAGATTCTATACAACACTTATAATTTCATTTGAAATTTAACTTCTTAAGATTAATAAAAACATGCACTGTTCCATCTCAATGACTGCATAAATAAGGAATTCTAATTGAAATTATGAACGTAAAAAAATTATAAATGACATTTAACCATGAATCTTAAGTGTTCATATTTGTACTTTGATTAAACAAACTTTTCAATATGTACATCAACTGTTGTCTCGTTAACATAGACATCGTTTTTCTCAAATGAAAACCCTAATGATGATAGAAAACATTCCTCCATTTTTTAATTAAATTGTTACATCTTTGATTAAAAAGCCATCCTCGCTTTGGCAGCGTTACAGTTCACTAGTTGTCTCTTGTCACTGACGTCACTTGTGTTTTTGCGTCAATGAATTTTGATACGTTGATAAAATTGTGTGTGATTCATTCGCTAGAAATGACACGTTTTCAGTTTTTAGCATCAATTTATTGATTTCCCACAAATTCTACAAACGTTGATTTTTCTGTTTTCTGTTTATGTTTTATATAATATGTTTTAAAGTTTTTGCTTTCTTCCATTAATTTATTTAATGAAATCAACTCATCGGAAATTTAGCTGCAAACGAATGTATTCTTTATTGTCAAAATTATCTATCTCAGGTATACGTGTAAAGGTATTTGATGCTATAACATATGTGATTCCTAATTGCTAGTTTCACATATTTGAACATATTCGCAGAACTAATTGAGACTATATTTTTGAAACTTAATTAGAAACCAAAAATTAAATTCAAACCACCTATATGTTGGCAGTGTATTATATTATGCGTGTAGTTTTAAGATACAATTGGCTTCCAAGCCTTATATTAACCACAGCCTAGATAATTGGCAAAATTTTCATGTATGTCAATTTTTTGGCCACCACTATATATAATGTATGTACGGGATGGTAGAAAAACTGTTTAAATGTTTGGTTCCATTTTGCTTTTAACCATTTGTTTCGCTAAGCGAAGGTTAAATTATATGGCTTTTCAGAACATTCTACTTATTGATTCAATTATTTTTCTTAAGCACAACAGGTTCTTTCAAAAACCTATGGCTTGTTTATTTTCAATCAGGGTTGGCATGTTTTAAACCGGACCTGTTTAAAACATGTTTTAAACACTGTTTCAAACAACTGTTTTTTTGTAGTGTTTTTTCAAATTAATATAGGAAAGTTTGGAAAATAATTTTTGGGCTTCTTCCATTTGTACTTTTATAACCGATTTTCTACCAAAAAATAGCAAAACCTGCATTTTGTTTACGTGTATGAAACGAAAAATGAATGTTGATAAGTTAATCGTAATTCAATGTTTGCCACTAGATGCGCTTTCAGCAAAATTTGCCTGCATTAAACTGGTTCTGTCGAAAAGCAAAAAAACATTGTTTTAAACGTTTAAAACGTCTTTTTTGTAAAAAATAAACTTTTTTTCCAACCCTGTTTTCAATTAATTGGATTTTACATCTGCCATTGTCGATGTCTTCCGTATTAATAAATGAGGCAGACTTTTAAAGCTAAGTGCATTTATATAAAGCAATTATGTATCTGCAATACATATGTAAACATATATTTTGCACTTGACTTAGTCTGCCGCATTTGATGCCTCATCTTCTGCCTTCATTCTTTTCATCCTTATATTGCCATGCATGTATTCCCTGTTCAAGTTCCATTCTCATGCCACGTGTCATTATTTTCATTAACAGTGCATTACTATTAGTTAATGCGTAAATTATTTTCTTTTTAAAAATTTACTGGAACTTCTAGCAATGAGCTAAGTTTTAATGGCTTTTGAGGCACACATTTTCAATCACTTGTGGTCTTTTAATGATTTAAAACACATTCGAAAATGTTTTTTTTAAGAGGCCTCACTGAGAACTGTAGACGTATTTTCAGTCTCAGAGCATTTTCGGTGTTATTAAAGTTATGAACTTTGTTTAGAAGATCTGTATTATAAACACTTCGCATATAGATTGGATAGTTAATTACCATGTAAAAAATTCATTTTCGATTTTTTGGCATTTATCATATGGTGTAATGCCGAATGGCCAATGGTCAGAATTGACTGCACTAGCTGGTATTTACGGCTCTGATGTGAATGAATTGTTTATTTTTATTGTTTGTACATGAAGTTCTCTACTGGCAATTTATTCTCGAAAGCGAATTGTCGTTCTAATCGCATTTTAAGCTCACAGTGATGATATTGAATAATGCTACAGGCTACCAGTGTAAACTTTACCGAGTATTTACTAGGTTTATTCTCTACACCAATACGGCATGTTTTTTCTTATAAATACATCCAATTGGCTTTCGCAAAAGTATATCATTTTAATATTGCTTTGCTATTCGAATTTTGTAATTTCACACGCAGAATTGTCGACTCTATATTCCTTGCTGATTTTTAAGCTTTTGGGGGTCTTTAGTTTAAAGACTAACTAATTTTCTTGTTATCTCTTCATTTTGGACAATTTTATTCTAGGTGTGTGGTTTTTGGAAAAAAGCATTCAAATGACTTAGTCATGTAGTTTTTATAATAGAATATAATGCAAGTGTTTTTCAAATGCATTGGGATGTATTTTTATCGTTTTTAATAAAATTATTCGTCGACATTGAAATTCTACAATTCTGCCGTTAGCGATTGCTTAATGGCAATCGAAGTGCATTGCATCCGTATGAACTAACTTAGATTAACTAATAAAACGCACTACCGCATGCTCTGCCATGGATTTCAGTAGCACTACGGGGAACCATGGTTTCAATGCATGATATTTGCTTTATTTACAACATTTCTATTTAGATACGAGTTGTCAATGCTTTCAAAGATGAAGGCCGCTCGCGTCAAATGCGCAACCATCATGATTTTATCCACCAAGCCGATACCTACCTCTTAGAAAGAACAACCGATGTCACTTGCAGTCCTGTATCTTCGCCAATGTCTCCACACCTTTCACCCATTCACTCAACAGTCGCAGCACGTGAACCAATAAACGAAAGTTCTACTTAAGCGTAGTGCTTGTAAGAACACCGCCACCTATTAACCTATCCCAACAATGTTGCCTAAATGGCCAAAATTCCGAAACTTATATGGCAGGATTTTCTCCGATTTTAAGATAATGGCATAGAGGAAGAGTTGGAAATAGACGTTTAGATTTTAATATTTCCGCCGTTGAAACATACTGTTTATTTTTCGTTTAATATTCTAAAGTGCGCATAGAGGCTCATTATTTTTCATTCATTTCGATCAACACAATGAACCGCTTTTGTTAAATGAAAGAATGAGCATTTCTTTTACAGAAATACCAAAGTATTTTATCGATTAATTGAGAACTTGATAATTGCATTCAAAATTTTAAATCGCGACTCAGACACAATTCCATTTCCTCAGTCTTAATTCTTAATATCCAATTATTATGAGTTATTTAAAAAAGTTCAGCTTATTCCTACTGTTGGATTTCATTGAAGTACACGAGGACAACACCTAATCTATGCGATTGCATTAGCGTTTTGCCAGCAGTTTGCTTGGCATATGACTATAGTCAAGTGGAACCAGGCCGGGCTGGCGCGGACTGGGCCAAAATTAAATGATTGCAATTTACCTCTTGCACATATTTTTCCAAGTTTGCAACCAATCAAACTTACGTCCTTTTACGTCTCATTCTTCTTTTCATGAAACTTCTATATTTGTTATCACTGCTAACTTTTTTTATGCCTTCACTTTGCTTTAAATTTTGTCCCTGTCAACATGTTGATGGCGGTGTTCTTAGTCAATGGATGCTTTCTTTCCCATGGACTTTCTGCAGTGCCGTTGGCCTTTTAGCTTTAGTATTTTTACATCATGTAAAGATTTTTAATTTCACAATGATTCCTTTCCAGAGATGTCTTACTTTTTTACAATTAATCTTATTGCTTTTGTAAAATTTATCCTCTGTTTTATGTATAGAGCATTTTGATACATTTTACTCCAATTTATTGCGTGTGTTATTTGATTACAGATTTTTATTCATTACTTTTCATTATATGAACGTATCAATCTCCTCTAGCTGATTTTAGCACACGTTATTTGGTACTAGTCGACCTGTGTACTAATGAAGTGGATATCCTACGTTCTCCAATCCCTGATCCTTTGTGGATTCGGGACTATTTGTTATTAAACTAAGTTTAAATGGCCAACCTCATGTAAAATAGTTGTTTTTAATCATAGGTGTCTTGAATTTTACTTTTCTATCATTTATATGAAAACTTTAAATTATTTTACTTCAACAACATAACTGTAGACAGGGTATGTTTACCTAATCTGATTAAGATGTTATATTTGATTCATTCACAAGTGTTCTTGTAAGTATGAGCCTAGTTTCAGCACTACATCACTTGATGTAAATAAATCATGATGCCTTTAGATTCGCGCTGTCGAAACCTGGAAAGACCAGAGTGGCGCAGTGGGCTCAATCGATAGAAGCAGATCCTCCCTACATGACATCAATCAGTTTATTCAGAAACAAGACACTTACGCTGATTTCCCCGATATCGACGAAGATGAAGAACCGAGAGTGGATTAACTCTCTCTACTCTGCTACTAATTTTTATCAATTAGCTTCAGCGACATCTACCAATTTTGCAGGGTTTAACGTTTTCTTTTTCTAAGCTCTCTCATTACCTCTAAACAAGTCTTCTGGAAAAACAGTGCCCAACAAGAGACGGTTCTTTTCGAGAATGAGTAGTCCAGTGTTTAAGAATTGAACTTCCAACGAATGTTTATATATATTTACTCGGAAATTGTTATGCTGCATTTGCAAGTTTAGTAATCTTCACGTGTAAATACGAGAGTTTTGAATACCACCAGAAGCATGAAGAGCGATGGAAGCTATTCTCCTGGCTTTATATGTGTATATATATGAAAACTGGACTCTCATTCTTCATCGATTGTGATCGACTTGTTGTTTGTCCTTATTTTTTCAGTTGTTTTTGTTTTCGAATGATGTTAAGAAATTCAATAATTTGTACACGCATTTTGGAAAGCACCTGCATTTTCTACACTGCTTTCTAAAATGGACATCTTCACCAGTGCCTAGAAATCTATAACATTGCTTTCGATATTCTTTTAAAGAAATTATAACATGCTTGCAGCTTCTACTTATCCTGCACCAGGGTATGCATCGTTTGTTCTTCAGTTACAAGCATTTCTTCCAGCTTATCAAACGATTTCACCTTCATTTCGATTTTTCACTTTTCACTTTGTTATATTTGTTAAATTTAATTTTGTTTGTACATATACATTGGAAATAATTTTTACTCTTGATTATGATTCTATATCTGATGAAATGTCATTCGTTAGCTCATGGAAATTTTTAAATTTTTGGCTGCTTTTTTGAGATAAGATAGTATATGTATCCAAACTAGATATTGCTTCAAAATTATAAGAAAATTATTGGTCTTCCTGAAATATTCTTTGAAACATTTCCATTGAAAACTAACCAATGAATTTTCAGTAGTTTCCTGTTTTTAATTAGTTTAAATCTAATTTATTATACATTTGAAGTGAAATGAAATATCTATATTTAGAGTTGCTTTTTACAATATAAAATACTGTTTACAACTCTAAATGGCGTCAAAACACAATGCAAATAAAACAACAAAAACAATACAAAAATATTTACAAAAATAATTACAATTACTAGCTTGAGCTATGGCGAATTTTGATTAGATTAGATGTCTATTGAATAATCATAATTGTAAAATTTAAAACCTCGTCATTTGTATTCAAGCCTTTCCTTTGTATAACCACAGAAGTATTTTTTATTTCGTTCTTAAATACTCTAAATTTATTTATTTGTTTTATAGATTTAGGTAGATTATTCCATATATGTATTGATGTGTTGAAAAATGAATTTTTCATTATTTTCTTGTATGTAAGAGACATAATTTTTAGGGTTCTATGATTATGCCTAACCAATAGTCTAAAGGAGAGAAAATTGGATTTGTGGTATTGAGCAATAATATTAAACATCGTAAAGAAGTTAGTTAATAGGTTTTTATAAATAATGAGCTGTGGATTTAGAAAAGTTTGTGTTAATTTCTTGATTTTTGTATTTCTGTTATATAAATGATTAACTACAATTTTTATGGCTCATTTTATTTGCGCATTGGATTTATTCAAACTTTGTTGGTTTATGTCGGTATACAGTATATTTCTATAATTGAAGTGACTTAATATTAATGTGCGAAATAATTGAATTTTTGCTGTGGTTGGAAGCTGTTGTGATATATTGCTAAGAGCTTTAATTGAAATAGCCATTTTCTTAATAACATTAGTTTTTTGTTTTGTAAAATTTAGTTGATAATAAAAAATGATGCCTAAATATTAAAAAGACTTAAAGTATTCTATGTATGTGTCCCCAAATTTCAATTTAAGTTGAGCAACATTTTTGGAATTACCGTTAGATTTAGATCTAATTAAACAAAATTGAGTTTTAGATGGGTTCATTCTTAATTTTAGAGAAGCAAAATGTTGTGCAAAAAAGTGCAATTTTCTTCGACTAGAACTTTAATAGCAATTTCAGCTGACTTATGTGAACTAAATAGCATAGTATCAGCAGCATATTGTATGACATTACATGTTGTATGATTGCTCAAATCGTTTGCATACATATTGAATAGTAAAGGTCTCAAAATTGTGCCTTGGGAAACACCATTTTTGATAGAAATCCAGTAAACGAGAATTTCGTTTAGGGAAGTGATCCAAAAAGGATACTCTAAAATTGAGTGAACTAAAGCGTTAACTAGATTCAAATTTGGTGCTTTTTTCCTCCCAAAAACAATTATTGAGCACATTTTGGAAATTTTTAGTGGGTATTTCATTCAGTGCTGTACTGAGAAGGCATTGAGCTGTTAATTTCCCTATAATTATGGCATTAATTCACGCAATTGTTAACGCTATTTTGGAGTATCCTTTTTGGATCACTTCCCTTAGCTTAATTCTTTGTTTATAATTATGCAGATAATTGCTTATTAGATCTGTCAATATTGGTTAAATGACGTAATATGCCCCTGAGGTCAATTTTTAGGTTTATTAGTTTAATATTATTAAAAAACTATATAAATTTCATGATCTAAGTGGGGTAAATATCCTAAACAAAACATGTGTACAATTGTACATATAATGACTAAAATGGTTATATCAAAAACTCATGAATGTAACTATAATTTATTGACTTCCTCTGTTGATTTATTCATGTACCTAAGCATATTCATATAATATCCTTCGCAATCTTCAGAGTAATCACATCAAAGCCATTTCCTATTGAATTTTTTAATGGGTTTTCATTCGATGAGCGGTGCCTAATTATGTAGTTCTTCCATTTTGAAAAACAATTCTCAATAAATGAAAAATTCAGAGGGGTGTTCTTGCTCGAGGATTCTAAATTCTTGAGAATATGTGTAGTGTTGATAGATTAGAAATTAGAAATTAGAAATTATCTTTATTTCAGAATGAAACACATCAAACTGACTAAATTTACAATAAAATTCACTTCACTTGAAGAGATATTTGCGGCATTTCATGGACGTGATAGCTCTGGTGTTGTATTCCTTTCGTGTCGGTGTTTTTGGTAAGGGTTGGAGACTTGGGAAGTAGATAATGCAAATAGGAAGCGGAGAAAATTTCTAGATTGATGATTTCGTAACGTGTGAATATGGTAGACAGTGGAGGTTACAGCGAGAATGCTAGTATTTCTTGAAGAATCTGTTTGGAAAAATAAATGTAAATCTCCTATCAATATCTCTTTCAGGGGCTGGTAAACGTTCCCGAAGATTTGTAGAAGCATATTCACTTCTTCCAGGTACTAGATCTGATAGTAAATGGTCCTCATAGTACATTCTCTTCAACATTTTTTCATCTGACTTTCTCACAATTGTTTCAATAGATTCAAATTTATCCGTATGTCCCAGTCGCATTGCCTTCCTCTGTAGTTTGTCTATAAGTTGCTGTAATGACTTCCTGCATCCTCCCCATACTGAAACCGAATAGGTTATGTTTGGCAATATCAACGCAGTGTAAAGTATCTTGAGCTCGCGTAAGGAGTAACCTTGTGCCTTTAACTTATTTAGAAGGAACATTTTGCTTCTGCATTTTCGTAGAAGCCTTGAAACATGTTCTTCAAATGACAAGGCATTATCAATGTACACTCCAAGGATTTTAATGGCTCGAAAGAGTTTGCCAGATGGTACTTCGGTATTTTCTGGATGCTGAAATTAAATCAATTTTCTTAATTAAATAATGAAAAACTTATAAAGGCCGATCAATAAATCTTGTCGATATTTCTTTTTCATGAACGTCTAACATTCTCTCTTTTAAAGACCTCAATCTTATAACGCAATCCTCATCAACACAATTCCTGATTTCTTCTTTATAATTGAGGTCAAATTTAACATTATTGGCACCCCTCGTTTACTACCTATTACACTTTCAGTTTTTGTTTAATACTGTGCACACTGGTCAGGGAAATATTAATAAATGATCATATCTATTTAGGACAATTACTTCCTTAAAGATATAATTCAACTACTATTAAGTGAACAATTATCAATTGTCGATCTTCGGTAAATTGTTGTTTGTATGTTTGGTGGATAGTTGTCTTCATGATTGTTATTCAGATCATCGCTTCGGTTAGCAGGCATGATAAATTTTTATAACACTAGACGAACTTTTATTATAGATTTGTCAACCTTCTAGTGGACGAATATTGATATATTAATTATAAAGTGTGCTGGGAAGTTGAAAATTACATGTAAATTACGAAATTTTCATTTGGGATCTTTCAAAATTCTTTGATTCATCTAACTACTACGGCTGCCAATATTGAAAGGTTCAATGACTAATATGTATTTGCAATGGCATTGCATATCACACTACTAGTGAAGTGACAGAAAACCTGTTTTACATTAATGTAATAGATTCTAAATTTTGTCTTTTAAGAAATAAAGTGTACGTTTCATTTCCTAGTTTAAAAAATCTAAATATAATGTATATTGCAACAGCTTAATTACTATTAACTCTTGCAGTTAAATTAAGTTATTGACAAAATATTTATTGCAAGAAAATATTTAGTGTAATAAGTTTCGTAATAATTTTTTTGAATTTCTACAAATATTTTCGATGATCAAATAATGAGTTTTAACCAGTTTATATACAAAGATTTAATTGAATGCAACAAAGACACTATTTACTATAACAGGGCCTTTATTGAAGAAAAATTACTGTAATAGAAAATCAAACGAAATTGTTATAAAACTGATAAACCTTTTAGAAAACGAAATCTTCAATAGAAGTCCTCTTTACAAGCACAGAAGAAATGTTTAACAACTTCAATAAATTATTATTAAGTGTCTTTAGTAATTTTAATAAAAACATTAGATCTAAATATATATTTTGCTCAACTTAAACATCGTCACCTTCAAGAACTCCCTCTAAATATGCACTATTTTAATTGAAGATATTATACAATTAAGCGTTAATTATGGGAAATTTTTGCTTGCTATGATTTTATTCAAACAAATAAAGCATCAGTTGATTCCATGAAATTTTCTCACATTTTCTAAGTTCGTATCGTTCAAAAATTGCATTTACTCTTTGCACTAGAAAATCATTGCGCTTCCCAATAAGTGTATTTAGTTCATATACAGTATCTGTGACGTTATTCTTGATTATATCGACCACTTTTTGACCATAACATGGATGAATTTAACACATTAATGTTCGTAGCACTGGCTGGAATATAAACTTGTAGTCAAGATACCTATCGATTCCATCATTCTGCTATGTTATGTGGTTCAATGTAAACACACAATGGCTCTAATGGGTGGAAGTTAAGCATTGCAAAGTGCCTATGTCACCAATGTAATATAGCTGCCGTACAGGAATAATTAAACATATATTTCTTATTGGTAACTTAAAAACAATGTGTTGTTATAACGAGCAGCTCGCTTCTTGTACATTATTAGTAGTAACAAACACTAAGCAAGATTGTGATATAACAAAAATCTTTGATATGTTTAAGGGCTACAAAGCGCTAGTTTTAAGGCACTGCCAACTGATGTAGAAGCCTATAGACACAACTCATAAGGGTTCATGCAATTTTCTAAATTAAATTATATTTCTAACAAAAGGTTGAACTTCGCAAAATTTGTGAGGGCTATTGCCCCTTTCGCCCCCAGGTTATGGCTATGGTTCTATGTGCATTAGTTAGGAATTGACAAGCAACTCCAGAGGACGAGAGACACATTGGTGAGCATTTTGAAGATATAGCGATGACCATAATGAACGACTAAGTTATTTCGTATTAATTGTGTTGAACAAGAGGCAAATAGAACGCAGATTGTATCTCAAATTGTAATAAGACATAATCTGATTGCTGCGAAGTGTTCAAGACTTTGATCATCAATGGTAGGTAGTGATGCAGAATAATCAGGGCCAGATTTGAAATTGTTAATCCGAGTCAAATTTATCCAGTCCCAATAGGCAAAATGTTATGGCTCTACAATATTTATAAAATGAAATGTAAACAACTTACAGGAAATTTTTTAGAATTATATTGACTATATTGAAGCACTGAATGCTGTTAAAACAGAGATTTTCCTCAAGATTTTATCCAGGTATTCATTAGGAAGAATGTAACAAAGTTTTTCTACCTTTGAAGCCCTAGCAACATTGCATTTGTTTCTAAGGAAAAAAGAAAATTTTCATTTCAATTCTTTAGCGTAAATTGTGCAGTGATGTTACAGATTTGTGCAGTATTAATAGCATATTTGTGTAGTGATTAATTACTTCTATCTATACAACAGTTTTGAAGTGAATTACTAGTGGGTTATTCATTTTAAATTATTTATGTACAACCATATCCATTCTTTAGCCCTTACCAACAATTGAATGAGACGTGTGCAGTGGTTAAAATTGATTAGGAAAAGAGCTGGAAAAACGAAAGGTTTTTACAAGTAGTAAAGAGACATTGATTTTTAGAAATATTGCATCTCAAAACAAAAAGCTTCAATATTTATTCCTGCGAGTGAAACTATGAAATGCTTGCGATTTTAAATGTATACAAATTTTTGTTTATTATCAATGGCCTTATTTTTAAATCAAATCTCTGCACAATATGAAATAATGTAAAACGTTTAAGTAGTTGCTAAAATTACTCATTTCTTTAACTGAGTTCACAATTGGTTACATCAAATGTTCAGGTTGTGTTTACAGTAGGGAGACCCATATGGCTCTTAAAATGATGGTCATTCTTTCAGGTAGTATGTCATATAACCAAGTATATGCAGTGAAAAAAATTGAAAAAAGTAAACTTTTTAAAAACATATTGCGGTTTTCATCAGGATATTAGTCCCATGTTAAAATTCTTTGAACTCTCAACACTCAGGCCTAAATCACGGTTATTTTGTTCTGAATTTCAGTTAATGCCGACCTTAATAGCATAGAAAGGAAGCAGAAAATATAAAACATCACTTTGAAAAGAAAATAACATTCCGTGAAAATGGTCATTAATACCCCTTCATTACAAATATACAAGCGGATTTAAATGATAAATTTCTAACATCTCAATTTAAGATATGTAATATTTTTTTGAGCCGAAAATGCTAAAAACATCAAAGTCCGTAACTTTAGCTAAGTTTTTTATGACTTAAGCAGTTTGGAAAATATTCTTGTATTTCTACAAATTTTTTAAATTCATTATTGTAATACAATTCTATTTCCTCAAAACATTGATTTGGATATATATATATATATATATATATATATATATATATATATATATACATATCAGGGTTTGCATATGACAGACTAAATATAAGCTATGAAGGCTCTTCAATATACCAAATAAAGGTTCAAATATCGATATTCACTAAATTAAATACTATTAAATTCAAATAAGCAATAAAGTGCTTCCATTTACCATCAAAATCTATTTACATATAAGAATTTACATAAAACTGTTTTCACAATTTAATTTTTCCGTGATATTTTATTAAATACATTGTAGGATATAGTAAGAGATCAAAATTTTCTAGGTTTTTGAAACTGAATGTAAAGCTCCCACTTTGTGCAGGAGGTTAAATATTTTAGTGCATCTCTGATTCTGTTTCGTTGTATAAGCAATATTTCATTTTCACGATGATTGATTTGAAAGTGCAGTGTTTAGATTTTTAAAATTATACTATTACTTTTGATTTTTAGTATCATTGCGAGGTAAATTTAAAAATTTCCTTGACAGGACAAAAGCTTAATTAACTTCAACAATACGTTACCATAATGTGAAATAATTAATAATGATTAATTCTAAAGCTACAATTATATATATATTCTTTTTTTCACTTTTTTAAGCAAAATATTTGATCTAGTTCATATTGATCCATGAAATTAAAAATGTTCAACAAAAATGTTGGCTATGCCTAAGAAAGACAAAAACAATCCATTTAGAAATTCTACAAACGGCATTGTAAATCGTAATCGTAAATATAAATAGCATATAAAAATAATAAATAAATTAACATAAAAATAGGTACAATTTCTACATAATACAAAACAAAGAACTACTTTACAGATTATAAAATACTGGATGGGCACTTAGAAAGCTCTCAAGAAAGACAGACTGGCTGCCTTTTCAGAATATGTTTTCAATAATATCTTGACCTAAAATATAATTCTAACTAAGAAAATTTATGTATTTGCATTTAATTCATCTAAACATTGTAAAAATCTTTCCCAACACTCACTGTCCGGGTCTTGAGCCATGTGTACGGGAATCATATAGTTTCCGAAAATAGATAGTAAAAATTTTTCATTTGGAATCTCTCGCAAAACTTTATCGTCAAGAGAACTTTTAGGACCAATATATCTACTGCTTATTGGACAGAAATGTCCATATGAATTTATTCTGCATTGTTTTTCTAGATTTTCTGCAGCGTACAATTTTGAAACACTCGCATATCGAGGAACTGCGTATGTGACATTTGAAATGTTGTCTTTGAAATATTGTAGCTTGAAGTGGTGATGAACTATTCCAACATCATCAATTTTCCGATAGGCTACTTTCAATGGATTTTCATCCAGTTGGGAATTATCAAAAATTGAATAGTCTATATTTGACGAGGAATTATAAGCTACTATTTGAGAAGGATGTGGAGTTTTATGACTGGTCAAAGCATCTTTTTGAAAAAAGCAGTCGAAACCCTCACTTTTAAGTTTGTTGTTAATTTTGTCAACAAGTTCCTTAGATATTAGTGTACTGTAATTTTTTCTAAAAGTTGTATCTCTTTGTTCCATATCTCCATCAATATCTCGCTGTGGCATTGCAAAATCTTCACCAGAATCTTGTTCCACGTTTAGGTTAAACCGTCTTTTCACTTCCTTAAATCCACGAAGCATTTTAGTCTTATGTTCAAGTGCGGCTTTATGCTTGGGATTGGACTCAATTCTGTCCCGCCACTCAATTTGAAGCTGTCGTAAAGTTTCAATGTGCGGATTTCGAATGAGTCGTTCAAAATCTCTCTCAATCATATCTTGTGATAAGATTTCAGTTGCTATTTCTCCATAGTTTTCCAAAGACATTTCAACAATTTCAGATAAATCTTTTTTTGGATTAGTGTTGTTAAGTGTTACAGAAAGTTCATGATCCACATTAGCATCGTGCTGATCAGCGTTCTTGAGTTTTCTGCTAAGCCTCAAAGCTGATTTGACATCCTTTGCTCTTTGGCTAAGCATTTCTTTATTTTTGTACGCTCTGTTTCTTTCGAAGGTTTCGCTTTCACTCTTCATTCCACCTGGTTTTATGCTTGCTAATGAAATAGGTGAAGTTGGAATGACTACCAACCTGGTGATGTCATCCTTTTTATTCTTAATAGGGTTTTGATGCTCCTCCCAATAAGAATAAGGAATTTTTGTATTCAACATATGTGCACCCTCTTTCTCCCATTTTACGTGTTTGTATTTGCTAGGGAATAATATATTAGCTTCTTCAGGCGTTTTCTTAATACGTTTTTTGAAAATTGGTGGAGGTGCTCTAGCAGCAAAATCAGCATAAGAAAATGACTTTCCAGTACTTGTAGCAAATGAAGTATCAGAATGTCTGTGCTTAGCGCAGGTGTGCTCATCAATGTGATCTAAGACTTTGTAAAATTGATTAAATCGTTTGTTAAAGCGCTTGTGTTGGCTTATTAGTTCAACATTGCTGAGATTCTCTTTCAATTCAATTTGAGCTTGTTCATTTGAGGTCAAGGGGTTAGTTATGCTAACAGTTGTATTAGATTCTTTTGCTAACATTCGAGGTTTTTTCAAAATACTTTTCAATTGAAACACCTTCACAGAATCCTTCTTGGTGATACGCTTTGCTGACTTTTGCTCAACATATTTATCTACAATACCATTTCTAACAAGACTTCTTTGCAAAGGCACTGGTAATTTAGAAATAGTTTTAAGAACTTCTCTTTTCGAAGGTGATGTATTTTCACACTTAGAGCAATTCATCTTAAATTTTTGTGTCTTTTGGAAGGAAAAACAATACGAGATTATATTATGCTTCAACTACAACAATTGAATACACATATGGAGAAATTGAGAACATCATTTTTGTAAATGTTGTAGCCATCTAACGGATCAATTTGAAAATTTATTTTGCCAGCAAAATTAAAATTTACAATTTATGCTAACAGAAAATGCTTTGTAGGAATTAATTATAGCATCCTCTTATCGAATGCCAGCAAAGCTGTTACCATAAATATTTAACGCGCGGCAAAATGAATCAATAACAACCTCTAAGAGCTTTTTTGAGCATTTTCTAAACAGTGGATATAGTTATTTTACATCTACGTCTAAACAAACAAAACCGTTAATCCAATTTAAAGTATTGCAACTACTAGATGGAACTTGTCGAATGCATATAGAACAATTTTGTATACTGTAAACTATCTTGCTTTATTTGAGTTTGCATGAAAATTACATTAAGAATGAAGGCAATTCATAAAAATTAATAGTTTGTATAGCGGCATATTTAAAGCAATCATTTTAGGCATATTCAAACTGCAGATTACAAACATTCACTAGCAGAAGCAGAAGTGAAAGCCAGTTGGCACTGACCACCGGATGTTCAAGTTTGAATTAATCTATGTAATTAATTACAGTTAGTGATTTTGTAATTATGTGATTAACTACAAGCATCAGTGTTCATTCATATTAATGAACAGTTTTATATAGCTCTGGGCAGTTTAGGGGTAAAGGGCAAATGTGTCAATTCTTCTAGGTCACGCATGACCCGCGAAAAATTTGACACAAAGCTAA
>CABFPE010000301.1:899576-912977 GCA_900660155.1 Hofstenia miamia
TTATATATATATATATATTTTTATGTAATTTTTAATAAGCCGTAAGAAAACTAGAATGATAGCATAGTATTGATTATTTTGCAATAGTGATATTTGTTTGATGAAGTTATGCATAAATTATTCTTATATTATTGAACAAAAATTTAAGTATTCCAGATTAAAAATTTATGCATAGGAATTATTTTTAGTCAAAATTTAATTCAGTATTATAAACATTGTTTTTTTAATAAAATCATCAATTAATGCAAAAAACTATACATTGTACATATTTTGATAATTTGGAAATTTTTTGCTATTGAAATTTTATGAAGAAAATTAAATTGGCCAACATTAACAACTTATCTATCAATAATTGAAAATGGATTGGAATCTTCGTCACAACATAATTCTAAAAACAAGTTAAAGAAGAATTATTTGCGATTCCAAATGAAATTAACAAGCATCTGTATAGAATCATTTCTCTTCTAAATGATAAAGATGGCAAAAAAATTATTCAATCGGCTTCTTTGTTAATAAAATCGAATGCAACCGTATGGTATGGTAGATCATACTACATCTCACCAATGTTACCTAAGGTGGTTGTGTAATATTTTCCCTCATCAATGCAAGTAAAATCATTCGAAAATATAAATGCAATAAATGTATCATCATTTGACACATTTCGGTAGTAACTTCTCGTCTCACCCATGGAAATGCCCCCTTGGCCCTAACAGATTCCAAATGGCTACATTTTATCAAAAGTATCTTAAAATCTTTTTATCTGTATATAAAATAATCCTTTTGTAACGAGAAAGTGTTTCTTTATGCAAAACGTTTGTGAATCTTATGATGACTTCAGTACAGATGAACTTGTCTATTTAAGAGACGAAAATGAATATTGCTCAAACGAAGCCTTCAAATGTCAAAAAGGAAATCAATACATACAAGTTAATCATAATAGCATTTGTGATGGAATTATAACTGTGATAAACATGTGGACGAAAATAAAAACATTGGTTGCGAAAGGTATCTATACTATTGCAAATATCAGAATGTTCAAAACAGAGGGGCAAACGGGTCACATATTTTGACCTACGACTCAACCCGAACAGCAGACCATGGACCCATGAGCCGACCGGACCCATTATATATGTATGTTAACCCACACCCCGACCCATTGATCAAACAGTCAGTTTTCAATCCGTGTTGTATTTGCAAAGTTTGACAAAACGAACATGAAATAATGTCATTAACATAAATTTAAGAGTAGGTTTTATATAGCATCGTAGATTGTATACTAAATAGAAATGCATGGCTAGTTTTTTACTAATATTTCAATGAAATCCTTAAAACAATATATTTCTCTGACCCGGCAATTTTCAAAATTTTGACCCATGACCCGATCCGAGCAAGTGTGACCTACAAACCAACCCCCGACCTAACTTTTCTTTGACCCAACCCGCTGGTCTGGTTGGATCGACCCGTTTGCCACCTTGGTTAAAGGCAAGAGACCCATGCTTATTTTGATGTAAGTTGTAATGTAATGTATCATTTGCGAATCACGTATTTGTATGTTTTGGTATTTTAATAGTCGAACTTGCATAATTTGCATCGATTTTATTTTTAGTATTGTACTTTTTACATAAATCGAGCAGACAATTCAACTGTTTTAGCAACATGAATTTGAATATGATGACGTTCGCTTATCATTAAGAAAATAATATACATACAATTACAAAATGTATTGTTCGTAAATTTAAAAATGTTTTCCTTATAATTTAAATGTAAAATGAATTTAATTAATTTTTAGTAAATCATTTATTAAAACTATTGTCCAAGTTCTAATGCTATCTTCAATTTAGTGCTTATAAAATAACAATATATAAAAATTTCTATGCATTAAGACAGAATTTATTGAAAAGTAGCTTAAGGCTCATGGAAATTATGAAAAGACAGATACTACAAAAAACAAAATATTTCTGGTTCACAGAGTCATTTTCAAGTTATAAATGCATGATAAATATTACTAGTTTTATAAACATTACAGAAGTTTTTTCATTTAAATTAAATGCAGTTTATATGAAATTTGGGAAGACATGTGATCTCACTGTGATAGCTTAATTGTGGGTTTTTATTTCTTATGAACTCACACTACGCGATATAGAGTGAAAATACCCCAGGTTGATGATGTAAAATTCATTAGATTCTTACCTGATCACATTTTTCAAAATTCACAAAAACACCACCTTCATCTGTTACATATTAAAGGAATTTTAAAATAAATATCTCATCAAGAAAATCTAATTAATTGGGGTAATTTTATAAGACAAGCATTGATTATCATGTAGTCATAACATGAAAATGACTGTGTGAAATAGGAATAATTTGATTTTGTGGTATTTGTCTTTTCATTATTTCTTTGAAACTTAAACTACTTTTAAGTTGATAGTACTTTACCATTATCTTAAACAAAACAATCTTTTTCCTATAAAACAAAGTGCTTCTCGATATTGTCATAGCTGTGAAACAGCATTGCTTCGTTTTCACAATGACATCCTCTTAACTGTTGATAACCCAAAATTTTGCTTCGGTGTGGTTCACCTTCATTTGCGTTCAATCTTTGAAATCATTGAACATAAAGCTCTCCAAGGCAACTTGAAAGAGGTTTGGTAATTTTTATGGATTATATAACATCTTACTTCAAGAACACGATCAGTTCTTATTGGTGGATGTGCTTCTGAAGAGCATCCCTTTAGTCACGATGCCCCTGAGTGCTCAATATTTAGCCGCTTCTTTTTCCATTAGTTCTTTAAGTTTGAGGAAATGGCTGAAGGCCGTAATAACTTATGCTGATAAACATTATACAATCCTCAAATCTGCAGACCCTGTTAAGATTGCCAATTTCAAAAAATGCCTCTTTCGTCTGTATGCCTGATACTCATCACATACATGTATGTTAGCTGTTAGCACAAGAAAATCTAAATTTTTGTTATCTCAGTCTTGCCCATAAGTACTTATTAGTGTCCATAATCATATGCAAAAGCCCTTATTTGAATTAGTAACTTTGGAAGGCTATGATGGCACTCAGAAGAAACCCTGGCAGATTAGAAATTTTTTCACTGAAAAACTTCTAAAGGTCTGGCATATGTTTCAGCCATTACACATCTTGACTCCTATAATGGTCTTCCTGTTGGCTTATCTGATGCCCTCATTGGCAAAATGCAGAATGTTCAAAACAGTGCTTCACGTTTTGCTAAAAGGACTAGATCATGGCTCTTTGTACCTATTCGAATTATATATATATATATANTTAATTATAATAACTCTATTATACTAAACTGAAAAAATCAGTAATGATTTGAAAGCTAATAATCTGAAAAAAAATCTCTGCCTTTAATGGGGCCAAAATAAATAAATTGATGGACTGAGACCAAATCCAACTGAATAAGCTGTGGTAGAGTTTGATAAATTCTAGGCTCGCAGAAAAATAATCTCTGCTATTTCTAAAGTGCGAAAAGGCTGTGCCTGAATCGTCCTAGAGAGTAACCTCCTCGTGGTGGTTCCTGGAGAAGCGGAGACGCTGAGCCAATACTTGATGGGCGCGTCGCTTTGCGGAGTCCCGAACCTAGAGTGGACGTTAAACAATAGGGTATAAGAAGGTGCAACCATGTGTGCTTTGCACATATGGGGGGCGGTGATGATGATGTGAGACTGTCTGTTTTGAGGAGCAGACGGCGACGTCTAAGCATTAATTTGCTGCCAGTGCCCAGAGCCGTAGAGTGCGTCTACGAGGGCAGTCATACAGAGGGTTCTCCTCTGTCTCTGGCCTCTAGATAGGCCTAAGGCCAGCAATGCTGAGCCTTACCTGTGAGGGAGCTTTGCTTTGTCATGGGTTTTAGTTATGATCCGACATCTTTAATTTAACTGGAGAGCTAGGACTCACTTGGTGCTTTGCACTTCAAGTGTTAAATATCTCCAAATATAATCAGGATCTCTATAACAGGCAGACAGTAAGTGCTCACGAGTTACCTTACAGTTAGTAGCCTTGGTTGGCGAAAGCTGGAGAGGCGCAACCCTCTCACGAAGCTCGGCCTTCGGCTTCACCCTCTGCTGATCAGACTCAACACAGATCAGCACTCTGCGTGCCAGGGGTCGCCAGAGGTTAATCATGATTAAACCGGCCAAGTACACTTCTAGGGGAGTTGCCGGATTTTAATCTGTTGCCACCCACTCTTTAGTCTGTTGACTGGTAGAGTAACCCCGAACCATTTACAAACCATTTTACAAGTGTCACTTAAACTAAACCACATAAAATTTAACTATTGCTATGAAAGCTGAAAACCGTATTTATACAAATTTATTAATTTTAGGATACTGATTATTTTCATACATTTTTCNATAGCACTAATTGTTTGGAGAGCAGTTTATCGCATGGCTCCCTACTATAATTAAATTTTTTTTGAAATTTGCGAAATTGGTTGTGGTTTTTACAACCGTTGGTGCACTAGTGTTCCCATTTTACATGTTCATTTGACCCACACATTGAAATCTAGTAGTGCACTTGCAATAAGTGGCCTCCCCCCTACAAATCCGGAATGGGCTTCCCCTCCCATTATCATTGCCGTGTTGTTTAAAAAAGTATTTGACTATCATTAATTATAATAACTCTATTATACTAAACTGAAAAAATCAGTAATGATTTGAAAGCTAATAATCTGAAAAAAAATCTCTGCCTTTAATGGGGCCAAAATAAATAAATTGATGGACTGAGACCAAATCCAACTGAATAAGCTGTGGTAGAGTTTGATAAATTCTAGGCTCGCAGAAAAATAATCTCTGCTATTTCTAAAGTGCGAAAAGGCTGTGCCTGAATCGTCCTAGAGAGTAACCTCCTCGTGGTGGTTCCTGGAGAAGCGGAGACGCTGAGCCAATACTTGATGGGCGCGTCGCTTTGCGGAGNCGGCGACGTCTAAGCATTAATTTGCTGCCAGTGCCCAGAGCCGTAGAGTGCGTCTACGAGGGCAGTCATACAGAGGGTTCTCCTCTGTCTCTGGCCTCTAGATAGGCCTAAGGCCAGCAATGCTGAGCCTTACCTGTGAGGGAGCTTTGCTTTGTCATGGGTTTTAGTTATGATCCGACATCTTTAATTTAACTGGAGAGCTAGGACTCACTTGGTGCTTTGCACTTCAAGTGTTAAATATCTCCAAATATAATCAGGATCTCTATAACAGGCAGACAGTAAGTGCTCACGAGTTACCTTACAGTTAGTAGCCTTGGTTGGCGAAAGCTGGAGAGGCGCAACCCTCTCACGAAGCTCGGCCTTCGGCTTCACCCTCTGCTGATCAGACTCAACACAGATCAGCACTCTGCGTGCCAGGGGTCGCCAGAGGTTAATCATGATTAAACCGGCCAAGTACACTTCTAGGGGAGTTGCCGGATTTTAATCTGTTGCCACCCACTCTTTAGTCTGTTGACTGGTAGAGTAACCCCGAACCATTTACAAACCATTTTACAAGTGTCACTTAAACTAAACCACATAAAATTTAACTATTGCTATGAAAGCTGAAAACCGTATTTATACAAATTTATTAATTTTAGGATACTGATTATTTTCATACATTTTTCGTGAGTTTCACAGAAATATTTATGGTAAAATGTTTTGCATATTTCAAATTTATGCTTGTTACGTACTACATAGAACTAGTTATAAATGTTTGAACTTTAAGCTGCCTATAAATTTTTTAAATACTTTATGCTTTCCTCAAAAAGTCTTAAATGCTCATAATTCTCAAACTAATGAGGCTCTTGAAGATTTGTAAACACTTCCGCATAGAGATTGATATCATCTTTCACGTCCATCCTTAATCCCTAACATGTCCGACGACTGTGGTGGATAGATTCCTAACTACCAAAACATTAGGAATGTGGGAAATTTGAACCTATTTAAAAAATTAGAATTTTCAATGAAAATTCATGAATCTTTTAATTACTTCAGCAACAGCAATATAATTTTGTCCAAATTTCCAACAGTGTGTTCCAGGATGTTCACCAATACTTCATGCCATATCTCATTTAGTTTTGGCCAGGCATTCATCCAACGATAAAAAATGTTTTTTATGATTTGTTTCTTGATGATATAGTTGATATTGCAAAACAATTCACAAACAAAGAGGCTTGTCTTGTCATATCAAACTATAATCTAGAGCACAGTGCACCAAGGAGTAGGTTGATCGTTGATAAAAATGGAATGGATGCATTTTTAGGATTACATATATTAACAGGTGCATCCAAGTCACACTATCGTAATATATCTGCACTCTGAAGTGAAAGAGACGGACTATAACAGTTATGTATGTTCAAATAATTCAGTGCAAAGGATTTTTTGAAATGCATTCGAAATATGGGTGTTTTTTATTTTTCCATTATCTACTTTAGAACACATTTGATACAATATACATTTTTGCAGCAATTTGAATTAATAGTATTGAAAAATTACGATTTATACATATTTGTAACAAAATATAGAACTTTTAATATTTTTTGAAAATTACTAAAAGCAAAATGACTTAGACGCCAAAATTTTTCGAATATTAATCTTGTTAAATCGCAGTACATTAAAACTTACCAAACTTGCAAAGTTTTGCAAATATCTCATTAAAACTTTGCAAAATTTGTGTTATGCAAGTACTTTTAAAAATTTGCAAAGTATTTGTAAATGTTTTCAAAGTTAATACAACGATTTGCAAATATTTACAAATATGTTAATGTATAATTTTTATGATAATTTTACATTTAATAATTATCAATGAAACCATTTAAAATTTTTTACTTCAAATACATATTTAATTTTATGAAAGCAATCTAAAATGAAAAAAACAATTTTGAGAACTGTAAAGTACATTTAATTGGATTTTAATCCAGTGTAAATATAGGTTGCCAGAGACATACAATAAAAAAGTTTAAAAATCACGGAATTTATCGGTTAAATAACAGAAATATTTTTATAATATAAATTTAATAATTTTTGAAAAATATGAAATGTGGTTCTAATTTAAAATTGTATATAATTTAATAAAAGGTATTGACACGAATGGTGCTTAGTGGAGAATATAATATACATAACAACTTAGTGTTACAATAATACAATGCGGCATGCAAATTGCTCTGATGAAATCTATTCCATTTTCTATACTATGTAGATGCAATAATTGGGGGGGGGGGGNTTGATTTTATAATGTGTTAGATTAAATAAGCTCTGATTTAGTATTGTACTGCAGGTAAAATCTCCAGTTCTAGGTTAGTAATCCTATGACCTTGTAGTGTGCATATTTTTCGTTATTATTCATATAGATATTGAATAAATCTCACTGAAATCGTTAATTTATCAAGATATTTCATTTAGGACAATTAATTAAATGGGGAGGCCGACTATACCTTTCAAACATTGAATGTCATAAAAACATTAACGCAAACTTGAGATGCTCTTTGTACATGTATTTGTCCAATATCATCTGACATTAATACTCTTAGTGAGAGGAAATTCTTGGAAATAGTTAGTAATCAAATGTTAATAAAACAAGATTTTTTTGAATTTCCTACAGGATAAGCTATTAAGTAATTCTGCATTTTAATAATGAAGAACTGAAATCAACATGTATTGATTTTATGATACTTATAAAATAGATTAGTACAAAGTCTTTTCCTTTGCATTAGGTGGAAATGAAGTCATTTTTAAATTTATGCATTACTTTTTCATTTATTATACACTCAGATATGCTTTTTATAACAAACATTATGCACATAAGCATAGCATCAGTTTTTTAATCATCTTAGCCCTTTTCTGGCCACTGTTTATTACAATGAACAAGACAAAAACTGAAAAAGCTAAGTTAAGTTTTAGGGAAAATCTGTTTTAGTGGTTTATGTCGTTGCGTCTATGTTGTTTGCGATGTATATGTTGTTAAACAATTGAATTTTATTCAGCCTAAGCTGGAAAATTTCCATTTCAAATTTGTTTTTTAGAAATGCTATTAACTATAGCTATATTTGTTCACAAATATTTTCATTAGCAATATGTATCCCTTAATATATATGATAATGACCAAAAATCTATGGGATTTGATCATTCCAGTGAACATAAACATTCATAAAAATGAGAGGTTGCCAGGGTTCATCATAATGAACATAGCGATTTCCCCACTAAAATAAATTTATACTTATTTTTTCAATTATCAACATGCTTTTCGACGTATATTTATCTAGAAAAATGATCATATTAAAAAAATCAACTAACATACAATTTTGGCCAGAAAAGAGTTAACGCATTTTAACAGCCTTCATAATCTAATTGTGTGCTAAATTTTTAACAACTCCCAAATAAATTTCGAACAATGACTATGAAGCTATATTTCATTTTGCAATTGTGTAAGTAAGCAATCTGTCTTAAGAGCACACTTTTTTTCCAACTTGGTGATATTAAGTGGTTGTTTTTGAAATAAGCATATTTCACACGATTTCTATTCTATTAAAGAAGTTCCAAAAAATAATTTCTTATCTTAAAAATGTTCTGTAAATACATTTTGTTTAATCATAGCTTAAACTACCCATGGCTTATTCCAACTCTGACATTCCTGCCATGCATGTATATAACAGAATGAAAATACTGTAGGTAATTCTTAAGAATGATAGCACAGTGTAAATTTGTTAATACAGTAATGTTTGACACCATATTTTAAGCACTGTGCGAAATTTTCTGGAAATTGTGCAAAGATTTTTAGGAAATTTGCGTGAAATTATTTTGCAACCTCTGTAAAATTGGTGCTCTTGTTCTTGTGTAAATACGATTTTTCAAAAGAAGTCAGATTTCTTAGATATAATAATGCTTCAGTAGGCATCACATAATCAAGGGATAAAATACATCTTCATGAATCCTACATATAGGTAAAAATTGACCCAATTTAGGTCCTGTGATGTATTATACCTGTTTAACCTATCAATGCCAATTAATATTTATTATTAATTACAAAAATTTAATTTCAACAATTTTAATAGTAAAATTTAACCAAAAATTTGGATTTATTTGGCTTCATAAGTCTTTTTTAAAAACCTTCTATAGAGCCTTTTAGAGTGAATGCAAATCCTAAATGCAACATCCATGACATTTAACAGTAAGTGCTCAGGTATATAATTTACTCTTTTAAATTTACTTCCATTTTGCTTAGAATCATCAATTCCATTATTGCTTTGATCAAGCTAGCTAGAAAGAATACATCACATTTGCAATTGGAATTGGTTACCTCCAAGCTTTTTGTTTTTAATTAAACCTTTATAAGTGATATATCAAGAATTGATTATTTGATCTCAAATTGACATTGATATTGAATTTCAAAGATGAATGACAAAATGTGATGCCATAAAATTATTAATAAATATTTTCAACTTTTCCCTCTCCCATTACCTTTCCTGAAAGGTCTATGTAAGCATTTTCTACATGTGATAAAATAGAGGCCTAATATTAGAAAACTAATTTATTAATTCAAAATAATGTTAAATAGTAATATCATTAATTTCATTAGAACAAATTTGAATAATTTCAACAAAGTTTATATTTTATAAGCCAAAATTTAACTCTAATTTTGTCAGTTTACTTTAAAAACTGTTAAAAATGAACATTATCATCATTGTTATTGTAAATTTATATGCTTAAATATTGGCTCAAGTTCCTCAACATATTTTAGATGATAAAAATGAATCATGTGAATGATGGACATAGGACAGGGAAAGACTTGAAAATTATTTTGCAATTATAATTAAATATATTTGTATTTTTTCCTTTTAATTTTCGGTTTGTGTAAGTAATACATTAAAAACCCACACTTTATTGTATTAAATATTCTTGCATAATGATTCTACAAAATTATCATTTCAAATAAAAAGATTCTTGAAAATTTAAAATGTTCAAAAAAGTCATGTTTAGTTAGAACATTTCAGTAATTGTTGAATGAACTACCAGCTTTAAAATTCTACATATTATCAATATTTCATAACTATGACTGGGAAATTCATCACAACCATTAAGATGTCATAATGATACCAGTATGTCTGTATATTCTGATCCAATTATAAACCAAAAAATTTTCATTTTGAAATATTATTGAAACTCTCAATTAATATTTAAAATAAAAATCAATGAAAATTGTTTCTATACAACTTTGAAGGGTCAATAGTTCTTCAGACAAAACAATCTTTGAAGGAACTTAGACATAATTTAAAAATTTAGAGGTTTCTTGAAGCATGAATTTACTTTAAAGTATTTTAATTTTATAACTGAATTTACTTCAACTAATTGTCAAAAAATTAAGATGAAGTTAAAAATCAAATTATAGGCTTGAATTTCTACAAAGTCAAGGCTTGAATTTTGGTGATAAATATTGTTTGTTTTCCAATTTTTATATAATGAAAACTTAAAACAAGCAAGGTCAACATCAATATTTTATTATATATTAACAAGGATTGTTTAATGATTTTTTTACAAAACAATACGCACATAATTTACTGAAAATATTTATGTACATTTATATCATACAGTAGCGATCAAAAGTTTCAGTCAACTAACTGAACAAATCCTTTTACAGTGATGAACACTATAGCTTTGATTTTTTGCAATTGGGTTAAGTTTAGCTTTGTGAATTCAAATTTCTCCTCAATTTTACCCCTGCCAACGAGGTTATGTTTTTGGTAGCGTTCGTTTGCTTGTTTTTCTGGCTTTTAGCAACTTTAAGGAAAAAGTAGTAAATGGATTGACCTCAAATATTCACCAGAGGTGCGTCTCCGTCCAAGGAGGAATCCATTAAATTATGGTGTTGATCCGGGGGGACACAAGCTGCGTGGCGGAGGTCTGCACACTCCGACTGCTTTTCTAGTTATATATTCAATTTAATTTTCATCCTATGACCTTGTAAAGGGGCTCCCTAAAACTATGTTAGTAAATATGCATGGTATGTAAAATATAAGACAAAAATCGCATTCAGCATGAAAAGCTTAATATATTTACAATTTTTTTTGTAAAAATTTATTCAGAAGTTTGTAAAATATTAGTCATCAAATCTTGTTCAAATTTGCATCTCAATTAGCATCCGCCATTCATATTTTCCTCTAATTCTTAAGTACGCCATTGTTACTCCTATCTATAAAAGTAAGGATCCTCAACAACCAACAAATTACAGGCCAATTTCTGTAGCTCACATATTGTCAAAAATTTTTGAACGAAATTTATATAGCCATCTACAAACCTATTTCAATGAATATAAATTAATTTGTAGCCATCAATTTGGTTTTACTGGGAAAAGATCTACAACAGACGCATTATTATATGCAGTCGAAGAATGGAGAAAACATCTAAATAACGCTGAATCTGTAGCAGTAGTCTTCGCCGATTTCTCTAAGGCATTTGATAGTATGTCACATACGATACTTTTAAGAAAATTAGCCAAATATGGATTTAGCAGTGATGCCTTAAATTTAGTTAATTCATTTCTAAAGAATAGATACCAAGCTGTCAAGCTTGGTGACACTCAGTCATCTTATGAAAAGGTTTTCAGAAGAGTTCCGCAGGGTTCAATTTTAGGGCCTCTTTTCTTTAATATATATGTGAATAATATCGCCAATTGTTTGACGCACTGTAAAATTATCCAATATGGAGATGACACCTTTCTGTATGTCAGCACTAATAATGCAGTTACTAGTACACGTCTACTTACACATCACTTAAGTAATCTAAAAAATTGGTTCGATAAAAATGAGCTTCAATTGAATACTCACAAATCTCAATTTATGATTTTGCATACATCGCAAAAAATTGATATTTTAAACCAATTTGTTTTAAAGTCTATTGAGTTTTCTTTGCAGAATTCAAACAAGGCTACTTACCTTGGAGTAAAATTTCCTGATAACCTTGATTTTACTGATTTTCTTAATGATAAGGTTCGCAAGCTTGCTAGGCTTAACTCAACCATAACTGCTACCAGAAATTTATTTCCAAAAACATTCTTCATCAATTACTATCGTGCACATTTATACGGAATAATCAGTTACGGATCACAACTTACTTTAGGGAAATACATTACTAAGTGGAGCAAAATTGATAAATTGTCAAATTGGGCTATAGAAAAAATTGCCAAGGTTCCCAGGTTTACACACGTAACAAAATTCTATAAAGACTTTGAAATTATGAGACCTACAAGATATCTCTTGTACATCTCACTTATTTACTTTATTAACATACTTTCAGGGAAAAATTCTATATTTTCTAATGACATAAGTTTCCACTTAAAGTTCAAGTCAAGATTGAAAACATTTACTAAGATGAATAGAATTAAAACAGCTTCGCTGCTAACTCTTTCTTCGTGAACGCAGCGGGGGTCTTTAATGAATTGCCCTTGCATTGGCGATCATCTTCAATTTCTAAAAAAGTAATGCGTGAATACTTCATAAATGAAAGTAGAATAACGAATAGTTATTCCTCCAACTTCAAAGTACCTTAGCTGATAAACTCTAATATATGGTGCTTATTGTTATCAGTACTGCTCTTCTTTTGTAGTTTATAGTTAATGATTAATAAATCATTTTAAACAGTAGTTTTGTTCTGTAGTTTATAGTATGGAATAAATTGCTTTGGATAATAGCAATAAATAGATTTACTTCTAATTTGTGCCCATATTTACAAATTGCATCTCTAAATAATTTAACTATTTACAAGTTATTCAGAAATTGAATTACAAAGACAAAACATATCAATAAATCTATCAACAGGGTGGACAAGAAGTTAGAGGGCAATATCAAAAATGTAACTTTTTAATGTAAATTAAGCATTTATTCAGTTTATATACGTTCACTGTAATGTAATGAATAATAAATTATCCTTTTATTTACAAATACTCAAATTGTCCACCATTTACCTCGATGCACTTCAAAACTCTGTTCTCCATCGATGAACACACTTTGTAACAAAGCTCTGGAGTAATTGAATGAAAAGCGTTGGTTATTCTTTCTTTCAACTCTTCCAAAGAACGTGGTTTAGTACTGTACACAGCTTCCTTAATAACTCCCCAGAGGAAGAAGTCAGGCGGAGTAAGATCGAGAGATCTTGGTGGCCACTCAAGTCCTCCCCGTCGGCCTATCCACGATTACCAAAAGTGTCAGTCAAGCACTTATGAGCCACGTTTCCATAATGCGCTGGGGCACCTTCATGCTGAAAACATCTTTCCTAAATGTCGGACCGCGACAACTGGGTAGAACTTTTCCCAGCGCTTGTTAAATTTGTAGGCAGGGGCGCACCCAGCTTTTTCTCTGAGGAGGGGAACTATTTTATATATATGCGATGACATGATATTCTCAATCAAAGTGACAGCCCATATATATATA
>CABFPE010000301.1:915240-925708 GCA_900660155.1 Hofstenia miamia
TATATATATATATATATATATATATATATATTACGTAATATGATTGTTGTAGGCAGGGGCCTGCGCAGGATTTTCCAGTGAGAGGAATATATCCGCCGATATCACCTGGGCAAAGCCCCGCAAAAATTTTTAAAATATTGACGAATTGGACTTTAAGAAATACATTTCACCACTGCAGTTTTCAATTTCTTATTACTTTTTTTATTTAACCACTCAAAGGCAAAGGAACGTTCCCCGACTTCCCCCCTCTGGGTGCGCCTCTGTTTGTAGGTGAGTTATTGAGTGATTTGTGTATCACTGCTTCCTAACTTTTGGCCCACCCTGTATTTGCAGCACTTACAATAATAAAAAACTAATAATAATTTCAATAACACTTAGATCAGTAACAAATAATGAATTTTGAGCAAATATCAGACTCACGAAAATAATTTTTTTCGATGACTGATGATTTTAGTAATAGGCAAATATCTCGGGAAAAAGCCGTGGCTATGTGATGCTCATAGAGGATGAAAATGCCAACATCATGTTTTGAATAATTTATATTCGGAAAATTGATGTTACATCTAAGCTGCATGTATTGTGGGAAATTACTAAATTATCAAATAAGGATACAAAAATATATTTGAAAAACATGTGTTTTTATTCCATCAAATGTCAAGCAAACATCGCATTCATTTTTAAATTGGTATTCTGTAAAGCGTTGGGTATTGATTTTTTCTACACATATTGTTTAGGTCCAATAGCATTGATAATCTTGGTCATGGAGAAGGGATAAACTGAGAGCCATTTTACACGAAGTCCGTAAGATTCAAATGGGCCTACATTTGCTATTAATCTTATTTTTATTGGACTTTTTTTATATTTGTCGCTTATTAGATTAGGGGTAGAAAATTGCACCCTACTTAGTTTTCATAATAAAGATCCATTGATGTTGAAATGTGGAAGGTAGCTTTTTCTAACATAGAACAAATAATACAAATAGTGGTGATAATGATAATGCATATTGCTAGCATATTTTTTACTAAAGGCAACATTTTTTTAACATGAGCTCAACAAAATATGTCATTTTTTATAAAATCACGTAGATAAAATGAATCAATGCAATTTTTAAAAATTGTACTACAGAATACCTATATTCTCTCATTGCTATCCAAATTGACAAAAATTCATCGTGGGGCTGAAAACGAGCTAAATATGAAACAAAAAATTTCAGTATAAAAATATGTTAGTACTACCCTCTAAAAAAGTGTCGATAAAATTTTTTGGCAATATATTGACACAATTTTTTCAGGAAATGGAGAAAACTAAATTTCACGAGATGAAAATTTGCCATGAGCCCTCAGGTAATCACAATTTTTTTTAATTTGGGTTTATGTGGCTGGCGGTGCAATTTTCCACCGTTAATAAAAATTGGGTTAAATAGTATCGAACACAGTTTTTTCAGGAAATGAAGAAAACTAAATTAAATGTCATATAAATTTGCCATGAGAGTTCAACAAATCACAATTTTGATTATATTGAATCTATGTGGCTGATTGGTGCAATTTTTCACCTCCAATAAAAATAGTATCTAACCCAAGAATATCTAGAGGGTGTTTTAACTAGAATTGTGAATATAACTGCAATCACCAATGTCCGAATTTCACTTACATAAAGCATTTACTCTGCATAGAATGAGAGCTTGTTCAAATGATGGACATTAAAGGCTTACAAATGATGATGAAAATTCTTCCTGATCAATTGATGATTCTAAATTTAAAATATTTAGAGTAGATAGTAAGTATCATCTACACTTGAGCAAAACAAAATAAATTAATTGGTAAAAAAAACTAAAACTTTAACTTAAAAACATTTCAACCAATTGCACACGTGAAAGTCTCTAAATTCTATAGTAGGTAGCTTCTAAATATATAATATTATCCAAATAAATTCCATTCAAATAATTTCTTTGCACAAGTGGAAAACGAAATCACTGCAGCATTAAGTCAAAACGCAAATATAGTGTTAATGGGTGACTGAAGTTTGAACTTTTTAAGTATTGTTGAAAGATCTAAGCTACAAAGTTGTTTTCATTCAATATTTCTCATCTAGAATTTATGCGAATAGTCAAAACTTGATCGATTATTTTTGGGTTTAGAAATGATTATTTCTTAATTATATTTGTTCTGAGTTCCATTACTCCCCATTAATAACTTATTTAAAGAAAGAGAAACTGATAAAAACCACTATTATTTGATATTGAACTTAGGCAGAAGCGTCGCTAATAAGGTTCTTGAAGCTTCTTACCTTTTAAAATTATTTATTCATCATCATCTATAAACTACAAATATAGTACAAATTTCGTAAACACCGTGTTTATTTACCAGTTAAGGTACTTTAAAATTCGCGGAGTAATGTTTCGTTACCTCTTGATTTTTAATAAAATTAGCACGTATTGTTTTTTCGGAAATTGCAAAAGATCTTAAACTTAATGGTATTTCAGTAAAAATTTCAGCAACTTTCACAAAAAAAGTGTTTGCAGGATAGTTATTTTTTATAATGTTGATTTTAGTAAACTTTTTAATGCCATTATTAAATTTTAAGTGATAATTGATTTCATTAGCAAATACTATTTTATTACCTAGAAGAAAGGAAACATATAATACATATTTTAGTGGTGTCATAATTTGAAATTCACTGTAGTATTGCGAAACATGTGAAAACCTAGGCACATTGGCAATTTTACCAATTACCCAATTAGACATAGATTCAATTTTGTGCCATTTGACAACATACTTACCGAAAGTTAGTTGACATGCGTAACTAATTGAACCATATAAATGTGCACGAGTATATTTAATCAAGAAATACGTGGGAAGCAAAGTTTACATTAAGGAATGCTAGAGTTGAATCTTCGAAGTTTGCGGATTTTATCATTTAAAAAATCTGTGAAGTTTAAGTTAAGTTGTTACTGAATTTCACACCAAGATAGACAGCTTTATTTGAATTAGGAATAGAAACATTGCTAGACTTGATTGAGATAGGTTGGCAATATCACTTTGCAAGGCGAGCAAAATAATGAACTGTGTTTTGTTGATATTCAAATGCAGTTCATTATTGTTAAACCAGTTTTTAATACTATTAAAGTGATGGGAAAGTATAATTTAGTACAAGTAAGCATGTTATTAGCATTTATGTATAAACAAGTATCATCAGCGTATTGTATGATTTTACAGTGTTTTAAACAGGTGACAATATTATTGACAAATATATTGAAGAGAAGGGGCCTAGAATAGAGCCCTGTGAAACTCTGAGAATTTTTTTGAAACAAGAACAATAAATGAATAATGTTTGGACTTTGATTACTTAATTCAGACTAACTGAAAATTTATTGTTGGCGAATTTTAGTTGTAAATTTAGAATTTATATGAAGAAATTAAAGATAAGGAAGAAATCAATAATTTGTGAGGCCTATTTTCCCAGGGATCTTTTTGAAGTAAGTAAATTTATTGAGTATATAAGAGTAATGAATTGGTGTTCTCTTCATGTCAAAATGCAAATAAAAAATGTAATTATGTTTAAAAAATTTGTTACAAAATTCCATTCTTCAATATAATAATGTACAGAGTTAATATTTTAGATCCTACTGTAGGGAATTCGCTATAAATAATAAGCATTTAAAATGATCTACTACTTGTTACCCGTTTCATTAATACATGGAAAGTGCAATAAAAACATGCTAACTGTTATTTGTCGGTCATTAATTATTTTTAGCATTATCATTTGCAGGAACAACATACAGCTGATAGCATCAAGAAAATCATCTGAAAGCAGAAAAAAATTACTAAGATGAATATGTAGTACTAAATTAGAGAAGTTATGCTCATTGCAAAATTCGAACATTATCTCAAGTTCAGTAAGCAAATAGGTAAACTACTTATTATTTAGGTCAACTAAATATAGGCCATAAGTTGTTATTCCATGTATATATAGTTGTCTAAATATGCTTTAAATTCCATTTTATATAAGTGAAAAGTTAACATTGCTTAACACTAGAAATGCAACAATAGGTCAAAATGATATTCAAGCATTTTTTGTTTCTTTCATTATTCATTCAGCAAAACACTAGCAGGTAAATATACTTCCAAATATGTTGATAATCTCATTGAATTGCGATGAGTGGAAATTTTGTTTCTATTTCATTGTTTTCGCTTTTGAAACATCAGATGTAAATATGTTCTCAAGGAGTAATCGCATTTCTAGTATTAACAATTTAAGTTATGCAGGATTGTTTGGGTCAATTGACCCAAATGGTCCTTCTAGGTATAAATACAGATCAAAAGACTTTAAGCATTATTTTTAAACTTTACGTTGTGTGCAGAATTAGTACCAACAAAAATGCTAAAAGTCAGATTTATGGAAATAATATGGCAAATGTAGGTTATGCCACAGTAAATAATTTTATAAACGAGGCAATTCACCCACTTGGCACTTCTAGTGTTAATGAATTTCACAAAAAATAATGTTTTTATGTCAAACACATCCTACTATGTTTAATATTTTTACTAAATTTGTCAATATGGCTATTAATAAAACAATAATTTATTAAACAAACGAATTCGTCTGATTTAAAAATACATATTCTAAGATTATATTTCTGTTATTAAATTGAGAATTTGCGTAAGTTCCTATAAAAATCTGATTAATGATGCAGATGACGCTTGCAGAGAATTGGATTTGAATTAATCATTCCTTCTTAGCAATTAATGCAGAAATTAATACTCAGATAATTATTGTTAACCTTTTTCTTTGAATTTCTTCATGCACATAAATTACTAGACGTCTAAAAAGCATAAAGCTATCTCTACATAAATCAACACGCATTTAATCCTTTTCAGAGGTTCGCTAGCTACAAAACCTGATGAAGATATAGGGCACAACCGGTGTTTATTATTGTGGTGCAACATAAGAATTTTCGTTTGCGATTTGTGCTTATAAAATTGTCCTTCACGATTGAAAAATAAAATTAATGGAATAAGCCTAATTCTATTCGATCTGAGGTATTAAATTTGATTATTACAATGAGTCTTGGTGACTTCTAATTTTTTTGGGGGATCAAAACTCCACAATAGAAATTTTCTAAATTTCTGCTGATCATATGTATAGTATTGTTTTTGAAACGGGGGTACATTTTTCCAATTTTTACTTTTTATTAACGTTAGTTTGAAATGTATGCAAAAATAAGAATGAAAAATATGTTTGATAAATTAGAAATAAATTCTAATGAGTTTCGTCATTTCCAACTGCTAAACAATATTTACATGTATATATATATATATGTGTATATATATATATATATACACATATATATAAGCACTACTGTATGTATATATATATATATATAAATGTATATTGTGTGTGTCACATAAACAACTGTAACAACGCATACAGAGGTTCACTTATGATATGCAAGCACTTTGTCAGAAGGCAAAAGTAATTGGTGATTTCTATTTAGAAAACGTCCAACGAGGAAAACATTCACAGTTAGTCATTTTGAGAACATGTGGATAAGTAGAAGTAATATTCTTAATTTGTATCAGCTATGATAGGAAAGTCGGGAGTGGTGGAAGAAATAAAATTGTCAAAGATGATATTGCTAGGACATTGAAGAGATTTGTAAATGGTAAGAAAAGATTGCAAAGTCTGTCAACTAAAAATCAGCAAAACCTTGAAAAGACTTGGTTTAACTTATAAAAAAGGAAGACGGTTTTTAAAATTCCAATAAAACAGTTCATTACATAATAAGGATGTCTGAACAATTCATAGAGGGATATTGAGATCACCTTTGATCACTGAAGTGGTGATGGACAATGAGTCCTATTTCACCTTAATTGGTGCTGCGATGCCTGGTAATGTTGGATATTGCCCACTGATTTAAGTAGGGAGTTCCAGACAATGAAAAATCCCAGAGAAAAAAGAAGATCCACCCTAAAGTTATTGTTTGGTGTGCCATTGCCTCTTGTGGCATCAGCAATTAGTCATAGTTGGAGAAGGGTATTGTAGAGAATGTTGCATACAGAAATATTTTGAAAACCCACCTCATTCCATTTTTTAATCAAAAGTACCAACATCGGGATGAATTTGTTTTCTTGCATGATCTTTTAAGCTTGAATACTTTGTGCAAGTTTTTCTTAATCAAATGTAATATTTCATCCTGGAAGAATGTGATACAAATTGCATATAAACAGAAATTCATAAAATATACAATATTTTCAAAAATATTCTTTCTCCCCGTTTTAAGAGAAAATTTTTAAAAAGATAGGGCAAAAAATAACTAGCAAAAACTTTTTACAGATTTTTTGTGTTGCACAATTATTAGTACAATATTATTATCTGATCACTTGGACATTGAAATTTCAAGGTGAGTATATGAAGAGTGAGTTAATTCAACATATATCTACATAAATTTTAGCTATGACAATTTAACTTATGAACTATTTATGTGATCTCACTGCACATGAAACCTTTACTATAATATATATATATATATATATATATATATATATATATATACAGAATGTAACATGTTCAATTGTAATGTTACCAACTGGTTTCGATTTATAAATAATATCCAATACATAAAGTTTTACAATTATTACATTAAGTGGTGTTAAAATATATGTACTCATACTTAGAATATGTTCAATAAATTTGTATAGCTTTATTGAATATTCAAAGCTCATTCCTATTTTGCATTTCCTATAAAAAGAGCTTCAGCAAATTTGTGTTTTTAGTAATATTTCGAGATATATTTGATTGCCTGGTGTTTATTAGATGTTATTCGCGGTTATTCCGAGAATAGAATACCGGCAGCTTAACTAAAACGACAATTAAAATATTCATATTTCTGATACTTTAGATTAAATTTTGATTGGATGTACTTGTAGTTAAGCAAGTACTTATTGAAAATTAAATAATAAACAAGAGTTTGAATCGGTTACGTTTATATGCTGTTCTATTGCGCGTAACAAGTAATTGAATATTGTTCCTTGCCTTAAGAGATCAATTTTGTTCGTCTGTATTACAATATACTAATTTTCAAACATTGAATCTTAAAATGCTGTGTCATATTTGTAACATCGGTCAAGTAGGCATATAGTAAATTTGTTAAGCAAAGATCTATATGTGAAATAATTAGTGTTACATTTTTGGACACATTTGTTGTTACATTATATATATATATATATATATATATATATATGCANTAGCAAATACAGAACTTATATGATTCTAAAAGTTTTTAGAATTAAAACCATATTATCAAGCGATTCCGCCCAGTTTCAACATCAATTTCATAAGCACTTTTTAATAATTTGCAATTTCATAGCTTGTTCTACCCACATTCAAGCAATAATGTATCTCTTTAACATATTTAGGCTTAACCCGGCTTTCCAATATTGATTTGAAAGAAAAATCTCATAATTGTGTCATAATATATTGAATAAATGGTGATTTCACATTTTTTATTAATATATATATATATATATATATATATATATGCAAATATTTATGTTCAAATGTCTGTATTACTATCCAAAAAAAATTTTGTTCAAAATTGTGTTAGGAAAAGTATTTATTTCAATAAATTATCTCATACTGAATAATTCAACCTGTCAAAATTTCACTTTTAATATTTTATCTGCCATTATTTTTCCAATAAAAAATATTTCTTACCACAACTTTAACTGTGTTTTCATGTAGAAAAAGTATTAATATTTTAATCTTTATTAACTAGACACCAGTAGCATATAGTCAATCAAAATTATACATATGATGATTATACAGAGAAGCAAACATTAATAGAATTATCTTTAGAAAAATAAAAAATAATAGTTTTTCATACTCTCTTTTGTAAATTACTTTTCTTCAGAAAATTGAAAAAAACATTTAAAATACTCAGTCAATCACACTTATAGTTGATAATTAAGCTAATGTAAAAAACCTTAAGGTAATGTCATTATTCCTAAAAAATTGCTAGTAATATTATTCTATTAATTAGTTTAAAGGAGGATTTTAATTTGTATGATGAATAATGACTATAATAATACCTGATTTATTAAGAGTATGTTCTGGATACTTTTGGAAATAAGATCAATAGATTGTTATTGAGCAATGAAAGATTAATAACCATAAGCAATATATTCTTTCTGAAATGAAATAAAATATTATTGTTAATATTCATTACCATGCATTTTTCTTTCCCCTACAAAGCATCTGTGTACCGTATTGCACACACTTACGACGGTCGCAACAATCTGAGTTTATCTGACAAGCAAAGTCTATAGCTGTGCAAGAAGATAGTACCACATGCAAATAGTAGATAATCATCAAATACATTATCAGAATGATGCTCTTCATCTTCATCGACACTATTGTGAATGACTTTATTGCTTCTTAAGAAAAAATTTGTGCTTTGTCAATAGAGTTGTAGTGTTGAAGTAGTGGCAAGCTTTTAAACCAGAGTCGTCTGACAGAGCTTATGCTGAACGATTTAACACAAATGAGTTAACATAAAAGAAAGCTTCGTTTTATATTTCAATAAATTTTTCATATGGATTTAAACACCACATATGTTGAAATCATAAACCTATTTGATTATCTAAGAAATTTCAATGAATCAAATTGACAGTTTTACTTTAAACAAAATTCATTTCAATGCTATCTAACCTTGAGGACTTTTATGAACATTCTTGTAATCTGCACAAGACTTTGAAAAAATCATTAATATGCTACTAATGCAATTACATCATTACCATGAATTGCAACATATATGTCTTTTGTAGATGAAGTTGTTGGTTTGCACGTGTCCTCCCCAGAGAACAGAAATTTCAATAACACATTATTGAAATAAGTGTCCTCTCAGTAGAGGACACGATTTGAGAAAAAGCGTCCTCGTTTGAGGACACTTCCACTTGGTAAAAATGTTAACCATTGATCAGGTTAGTTATGATGTGCATACATTCTGCAGTCCAAAATAATACGCCATCCCCTATCCCTATAAAATTGATTAATAGTATACTTCGGGTGTATTCAAATTTTATACCAAAATATCTGACAGACTTACATTGTAAGCAACTAAAGACATGATAAATTTATCAATATAAATAGTGCTAAAGTTACCATAAATATATATATCTAAACAATTCTGGCCAAAAGTTTGGGAACACTTTCCAAATTTAAAAATTTTTGTATTTTACAGTAAAAAACGCAATGTAGTAACAATATAATAACACAATGTAGAAACAATATGATAATACCGTGTAGAAAGTAAATAGGTAATTCAGAAAAACTCACTAATATTTTGTATGTCCACCATTATTGGCCAAACACGCAGCAATGCGATTTGACATTGACTCGACTAGCTTTCTACAATAACCATCGGTAATCTCTGTGCACCATACACTTTAATTTGCTCCTTCAGATCGCCGAGTGATGTGCATTGGTGCTTCTTCAGACAGTTTTTGATGTGATGCCAGCAATTTTCTATGATGTTGAGGTCTGGGGAGTTTCCCGGCCAGTTACAAGCAGCCGAAAGTCTTGTGATGCAATCCACTGTTTCACAACTTTGGCGTTGTGGCAAGGAGCACCATCTTGTTGTAGTACAGATGTTCCGTGAAGCTGCAAAAACATGGGAACTCTCTCCTGAATTATTTTGTGGTAGGCTTTGACTGTGACTGTCTCGTTGTGAGGAACAAAATGCAGACCAGCACGCCCATTTGCAGTTATAGTACCCCAAATCATCACGGAAGGTGCTGAGCGGACAGTTTGTTGCGTGTAATGTGTGTTGAATCTTTGGCTTCTTGGTTGTCGAACGTGTGGCCGGTATGATGTAAACTAGCAAATCTTGGATTCGTCATTAAACATTACTTGACGCCACATCTCAAAGGTGTAGTGTTGGTATTGCCTGCAGAAGCGCAACCGGTCTCGAATGTTCTTTGAAGACAATCGGGGTTTGGCTGCCGGTTTGCACAATGGAAGGTCAAAGGTAGTATTCAATCGACGCCTAATGGTGCGTATTGATACATTCTGCACTACCGCACCTAAATTTGCTTTGACTTCAGAAGATGAAGAGAATGGTTGATTGACGACGTAATGGTGAATGAGACGGTCAGTCTGAGGGGTTGTCACTTTTGGTTTGCCAGACCGGTTGCGAGAGAAAAAATTCTGTAGTTGCTGATAGCGAGTAACACTTCTGGATACCGAAGATAATTGCACCCATCCTCGTGCAAGATATGAATTTGAGCACGCTTTGTTGGTGAAATTTCACTACCACGCATCATATTTCAAACTATAATGATAGTGCTTTTTCAGTGAAAATGTATTGTGTGTAAATCTAAAGTAAATCTAAAAAATTGGAAATAGCATAAAACACGCTTTAGACAGGTTACTGTTTCCAAACTTTTGGCCAGTACTGTATATATATATATAT
>CABFPE010000301.1:925889-941673 GCA_900660155.1 Hofstenia miamia
TTTTGGCCAGTACTGTATATATATATATATATATATATATATATATTTCTAGAATTTATTCCAGTGAATGCAGTTGCAGTCCTGTTGAAAATCAAATATTCTGTTGCAGTGTCATATCATATGTATTGGAGAATTCGCAGTAACCAATATGGCTTCAACGTCGTAGTAGTTTGGCTCTTTCGAATTTTCTTTGTAACCGCTAAGCAGTGAATACAAAAATATAAGACCTAGTCGACTCTGAAGGCTTATACAAATCTCTCCCGCTTATCCGAACACCTTTCTGTTTCGTAGCCGCAGTTCGCGGTACACGCAAAAGCGTTAGATGTATCCGTCTGTAGCCATAAAAGCACTGCCCGTAAATTGCTGGTGAAAGTTGAAGTTTTCTCCAGTACAGCTTTCTTAACAAATTTGGCAAAATGTAAAGAATTTAATAGGAAAATATTATTGCAGCAATTGTTTCTCCTATTACATTAATAAATAACTTAAGGCTGAAAAAATAAGCTTTCGAATGTTATCTAGTTCTTTGCAATGGAATCTAGACCCAATGATTAAAAGTGCCACACAAGTGTAGATACTAGATATATCTCTTTTTCTTGTCTGAGGGCGACCTAGATATATTATGTTGCTTTTGATAAAAAGGAATTATTACAAAGCATAATTCATAAAAATAAGTGCATGTACATGTACATTGAACATGTGTCATTTACCAGAAACTGGATGGTGACAGGCAAAAATGAACTTCAGAAATACAATAAGCTTGGTCGAAGTAGGAACGGTCATGATTTGGATCTCCTGTAATTTGACAGGCTTATTATGGCACATAGGACCAAATTCAAGTGGGAACCCTCTCGTTCGCGTCACGGAGAACCATTGATAATTTTTTAATTGGGAGTGGACAGGTGTGATTTCCTTAAAACACTGGAAGCAGAATTTTATTATTTTTCATATAATAAACATTTTTGTCTAGTTCTACAAATTTCGAAACTTACCAAATATATATATTTCTTAGAGTAGGAACATATTAAATGGTTACCTCTTCACTGATATGAAATTTTAGAAAAGTTCATGCATATTTTGCAGCGGCTAGGAGAACGGCCATTGCGGTATAAAGCGGTGACAAATAATGCGGTGGCGCAGTCGGTCAAAAAAGCACATTGCAAATTTACGGAAAACTAATATTAAAAATGCCAATATTAACTATTTTATGAGACATATACATGTATATTTTGACTGTTAATAGAACTTGTAATTTATTTAGTAAAGCTTTATGAACTTTTAAGTTGCCAAACTAATAAATAAGGACCGAAACTTCAGTAACTTGGGGAATACCGCATTGAGTTCCATATTTTGCGACGATGTCAAAATGATGGTATGGTGCAGTAAAGCCCACGATTAGACTATGCGATTGGTCACGCGTGATCTGTCACATTTGGAAAAATCGCACGTCAACCAAAAAAAGTAGATCAATTCATTATGAATATATTGCTTTATTTATTTATACGTTTGTTTAAATTTGTACATCTTTAACTGCAATATATAATCAAATTTCTTAAAACATTTCTAAGAATCTTTTCACAATTACCAGGGGCGTACCCAGGACGAAAATTTTGAAAATATTGAGAAATAGACCCTAAAAATGCATTTCACGATCCTAGATTTTAAATTTTTCAATTTTTTACGAAAATTGTTTTGATTTATCCAGTCAAAATTAAATTTGGAAACCTGACAAGGGGGACATTCCACCCCCTCGGTGCGCCACTAACAATTATTAACGAAACTGTTGAAAAATTGGAATTCAGGTATGTATATATATAGACAATTTTATCGATCTGTTCGAGAAAATACCACCGACTTAGCTTCCTTTGAATGATTTTTATACAAACACATGTTTACGAAAATTGCGTATTAGTATTTCATGTTTTTCTTATTAACTCCGTCTGTCTTTTTGGTTTATTTATCATATATGTATGGGCGAGCATTATGTTAAGATGGTCAAAAAACTACCTAGCCCCTATATGTCTCGGATAATAATTGGGTCCTCCTTTTAGAAATTCTCGATACGCGCATTTAAATATATGCAAGATGTACAGGAAGTGCACAATGTTGAAGACTTTGATCTCTTATCATATTAGAGGAATTCTCCTTACAAAAGCATTAGACAAGTAGATAAATACTAATTAGCATCACAAGCTTTGGAAATAGTTTTTTACCTAAAGGTTAGCACTTGATAACATTCGCTCCTCGACTCAGCCTACTTAAATGAACTCTTAGCTATCAGAAAATAATTTCAATATTTGTTTATGCCAATATTATGCAATGTAATATAGTATAGAAATACAGCAATTCATGTTTTATGCCTATGGCATAGGAGTTCTAAAGGTGTTATACTGGGAAATTGTAAAAAAATTTGTTCGGGAGGTTGAGTGGGTGCTCCAGTAAGATTCTATATAGGGTGTCTCATGGTAATTGGTAATTCCCATCCCATGTGTTGAGGTTTCAGCAAGAGTAAGCAAAGAGTTTGGCTGTTCTGTAATACGCAAATTTGCAAATTTACATATACATATTTTTATGAGTTATGCATTATAGTATTGGCATAATTCGTTTTTATCAAGAGCAAGGTTCACCTTAATCAAGAGCAACATATATCTAGGTCTTTTAATATTTTAGTTTAATATATTTAAATGTGCAGCATCGGGCAAGAAACAGAGATATATCTACACCTGCAATAAAAGAAACAGAGATATATCTACACCTGCAATAATCAATACTAACTGGTCTCGTTTCCGTTGCAAAGCAAAAAGAGCTAGATCACATTCAAAAGCTTATTTTTCCGTCTTAAATTATTTATTAATCTAATAGGTCATTATTATGCACCAAAATAATTTATCAATGAAAAGCAATTCTTGAAAAAATTTGCAAATTAAACACGTCTTATTTTTGTGAATATCGGACTTCTCAATTTCTACAAAAATCAATTATAAATATTTATTAAATGTTAGATTAACTAATTTGAAATCCGCGTAGATTTTCTCGACTACTAATGATATCTCTCGGATAAGGATACCACTCTATTGCTACCACGCAAAACAAGACTCAGAGAACGAATAGCGATGCAAAAATAGTGTTATATGTAAGCAGAACACACAGCTACCCGAACATATCTGTGAGCAATGAGAAACAATTTGCTGGAATAATATTTTCCTAATAATTTTGGGCATGGGCAGTGGTTTTACCGCTGGAGCCGTATACGGGTACGAAAATAGAAAAGCAGTTCGTTAATTGCGAGAAACTGTGTAACTTATCATAAATCCATTCGCTCCACAGATCGAGATATTCTTATATTTTTGTCTTCTTTGCTTAGCGGCTGTAAAAAGAATTCGAAAGAGCAGACGACTACGGCGCTAAAGCCATACTGGCTATGCGAATTCTCCAATACATTTGATGACACTAACATTGAATTTCGAACAGAACTGGAACTGATGAATGATGAAGTAGTGAAATTGATATAGCTTTGTTATGTTATTCAACAAATCAAGCAATGGAGAAGGGTTACAGGTGAGTGATTTTACCAGAGGTCCAGACTGTCCAATGGGTTCTACATGCACTGATAAATTGCATCTAACCTCAGAAATATCTGGAAGGTGTTTCATCTAGATTTATGATGTTAATCCATTCACGTACGTGGAATCGCATATACCTAAGGTTAAACATATTATAGTGGTATTACAGGAAAACCTCGAATTTGCACACCTCCTCGGAATCATAACACCAACAAAACTTCAAAATGTATGAGAATGAACTTTATTGAGAAAATATATATTCAACAGAGATGTTGATTCAAAGAATTCTGTGCAATTAGTACAATACTGTAGCCAAAATTGTCAAGTAGTTTGACTTCAAAATGATTTCCATCCAAAGAATTTGAATTGCATTTTTTCTACCTTTATGTCTGTTTGTTTGCTTAGAAAAATATCTGACTCTTAAAATTAATTGCCATAACTTCTTCCATTGATCCATAAATATGCATCTGATATTGTAGAATTTTATATCACAGTTATTGTGAAGAGAAAAAAATTATTTATCTCTTTCACAAAAAATTAATTTTTATTTAAATTTGGCAATTATTATATATGCAGTAATTTATTGTGCACCTCTGATGGCACACCTTAATGGCTTTGAGTTGTTTACCTACATAAATAGAAATAACTTTTAATAAACTAATAATTCTAAAGATTATGGAAATATGAAATGTGTGGATATTAATGGAAAATATAGAAATATTATTAAACGGAATGGAAATGGAAGAAAATCATATTTTCATATGCAACCCTACAGAAAACGATTTTATGTTATATGAGATGCGTTTCTCACTCAAAATTTTGGTCACTTTAGCACTGTCTTCTATATTTATAAATTTGTCATGATTTTAGTTGCTTACAATATAATCCCGGCAGATATTTTGGTATTAAACTCAACCATACCCGACCCTTATTATGTGATCTGTGAATCGACCCCTGTGACACAAATGCAAACATTGACCCACATAATATTAGCCGTAGATATATATTATCTATGGATTGTTAAATTTTATTGTATATTAATTTTATGACATTTACATGCAGCATAAATATTATGGTTTAAACTGACATTCATAGCTAAGAATCTCAAATTTCTGACCCCTAATCAGACCTAAGCCCGTGCTTTAATTGATTCCACGCGCCAGTTGGCAACAGCAAAAATTTTATGAGAAGCCACATCAAATCTATGTGAAGACAGAATTCATCTAGCTTGCTGTACGTTTAAATTTGTCATTTTTAACGCGTGTAGATTTTCTCCAAGAATATTTTGACTGGATTAATCATAATCATATTACATGCTGTAATTTCTTAGATTATTAAAAATCCTTAAAGCTTTCTATTAATCAATTTTATGGGGATTGCGCAGGTTTTGTCGGAACAATATTTTGAGTGGCTAAATATCATATTAATTGTTGTAAATTCTTAGAATCCTTAAAGCATACTATTTTATGGGATAGGGGATGGCGTGATATTTTGGCCTCCCTAATATTGGCAAAGAATAGTTAAAGTGAATCCCTGGTTAGCATTTTTACCCAGTGAAAGTGTCCTCAAGCGAAGACAGTCTTTCTCAGAACGTGTCCTCTACCGAGAGGACATTTATTTCGAAAATGTGTTATTGAAATTTCTGCCCTCTAGGGATTCACGTGCATGAGCAATAATTTCATCCACAAAAGACAGTTATGTTGTAATTCGTGGTGTTGATGTGAACTCATTAGTAGCATATTAATCACTTTTTTCGGAAAATCTTTCACAGATTACTAGAATACTATTGATGACCTCAAGGTTAGAGAGCATCCAAACTGATTTTGTTAAAAATGTAACAATCAATTTGATTCATTGAAATATCTTAGATATTCAAATAGGTTTATGACTTCAACATCTGGAGTGTTCAAATCCCTTTCGTACAAACGATACTTCGATAAATGTTGTTCAGTGTAGAATATATGGAGAAAACTCAAACATAATAAAAGTTTTATTATTAGGCTTAGTATTTCTACCAATTTAACACGAGTTTTCCGTGGTTCCCCATCGAAATCCTTATATAAGCTTCCATTGTGAATAAATAGGTCAACAATAAGGCTGTACATGTATGCATTAAACATAAAATCATAAACAGCGTAAATCAAGTTAATGTAGAATAATTTATTTTGAAAGTATGTTTTGACTAGCAGTCCTGGAGATTTACAGATTTCCGACACACAATACTCAATGTTTGAAAGCAATCTAAACTAATTATACTAGATATAACCTAAGTAAGTGCTAGGGGTCCACAAGAAAGTTTTTTAGAATATATCAATAATCAGTAGACATTTCATCTATAAGAGGTATCCGGCCTTTTATTAATGTACTTAAAAGTCAAATATCATAAATATATTTATACTTGAAAAATATGACTTTATTTTAAAAAATAAGTTCAATTTTATTAAGTAATATAAACTAAAGTGGCTGATGAAAGTGTTTATATTTCAGATTTAAAAAGTTGAGATAATTCAGGAAAAATGTTATCAAAATTAAATTTTTTATTCCTTACGTTGTCACCTACATTTTTTTATCCATTAGTAGAAAACATATATTGCAAAAATTTCATCAAGGAATGAGTTTGTTTTAAAGTTCATTTCTCAATCCAACTCTGGGAAATTGCTACAAAAAGTTTTTCCATCCAAAGTTCTTCTTCTCAATTCAATACGTTTGCCATTTTTTGCATTCACAGCTTAAAAAATTTTTGACAATTTTACGGCTTCCTCATCAAAACGACAGAGATCGGCTGCGTTTTGAAAAATCTAAAATTGAGAAAACTGTGTTTACGTGTTTGTTAGTCTAATAGAAGATTCGTAGTGAAATTGAAATCAATCATCGAAAAAATTCCGTAATCTTCATAAATAAAAATAAAATATATAAATTTGATAATTTATCTACTATTTATCTCTGTCACACATTTCTGTGTTCCTCCAGTATTCTCCATGCATTGCCTTTTGCCTATATCTTGTTTGTCTCTCTGATTCCATCCTACTCTGGTATACCTTCTTTCTTTCACTCTCAGTTCTTATCTTAATATTATTATTATTATTATTATTATTATTATTATAATTAAGCAATTAAAAACAAAAAATTCTTTAATCAATTAAATTCAACTCGAGAAAAATAGCGATAAATTTATTGGAAAATCTAAAAGTCTTTCATCTGAAATAAATGAATTAAACTTCAATAATATGGCCGTAACAGACAAAACTCAAATACTAAATCATTTAAATTCCACATTCAAAGAACATGGAAATTTTGATTTTCAACCTTATAAGAAAAAACAAAATTCTGATAATTTCAAACAATCAAAACAATTTTCCTTTAGACTTGCTACAATCAATGAATTAAAAAACTTTGTTAAGAAACTTGATACCAACAAATCAACCGCCTCTACTACGAAACCAATATTGCAAACAGTGTTACAGATACAGATAATATACGTAATAAATATTTTGGTTCTGGTTATCAAAATGAAGGTGACTTTACAATCTCGTACAGTGACCTAGATTTTAATAGCATAAAATTATCAATGAATGATTGAAAAAGGAATAAGTAAGGCTCAAGATCTGGTTGTGGAATGGATAATATTCCTTCCAATTTTTTTACCATGTATGAAAATGAAATACTGCCTTACTTTCTAAATTTATATATATATATTATATATATGCAAGGTTTTTGCCTTTTCCATAGCAAAAAGCGGGTATATATATATATATATATATATAAATGTTTGGTGTCTATCCTAATATATTTGAAAAAGCAAAAATTATACCAATGTTAAAAAAGAAAGGCTCCGTGGATTTTTAGTTAGAGACCATTTAGAATATTATCGAAAATATCACTCATCTTTGAAAGAATTATTTATCACAAATTATACTCTTACGTATCCAGTGATATTTCTAATTGCTAAATAGGTTTCACCAAAAAGATATAGCCAAACATCCAATTGATATAATGACCTGTCGTAAACTTTAGGACAACAATGGAGAAAATATGTCTTGTATTTGTTTATATTATTGCTACGTTAAAGTTCTTGTTAGAGTCGCTTATAGTATTTTACAATATAAATTGATAAAATTTGGAATACATAAACTGTTACATTCGTATCTAACAAATAGAACACAGATTGTCTCTTTTAGTGGATTTTTATAAGCTTACATTCTTGTGAATTGCGGAATTCTATAAGGAAGCGCTTAAAAGCCACTTCTCCTCCTTATAATGATCAATGATCTACCTTCTATGGGTTTATCCAACAGTATTTTCCTTTTTGCTGACGGATATTAAAATAGTTTCACATAATCCTATGAAATTGGAAACTATGTCAAGAGTTTTGATCAAAAGTATCTGCAAATTATTAAGAATGGTACGACTAACATATTTTCACCTTCAATGAATTTGGATGTCTCTCTCATAAATACAGAAGAATCTTGGTGTTTACATTAGCAATAACCATTCATAGTATGACCACATCTCAAATGCAGTAGGAGATGCTTTAAAAAGTCCTATAAAATGAAATATCAATTGGGCAATATATATATTGAAAAGCACAAAGAGACAATTGTAATTATCAATTATTTGTATGGTTCTTCTGTATGACATTGCTACCTATCAAGTACATATAAGCTAAAAAGAGTAAAAAAATATGCACAGAATAGATTTATCCAAATTCCAACTACATATCTCGTTTAAATATTTTACTAATAACTACAAATACAATTGAATGACATCTAATTACTAATTGATACTATAAATAAGAAGTACACGGTCGATATGTAGAAATATCTAGAAAAGCATAAAAACGAACGTACGCTAGGATTGAATTCAAGAAACTACTTTAAGATTAATAAGATTAATAAATTTAAAATACAGAACAGTTTTTTCAGAAGATCGGTTATATGCTTTTTAATTTTTTGCAAGGTAAATACAATTGTAATTTGATAAACCTCACAGTGCCTCACAGTACTAGGGCCAATTTTATTTGTAATATATATATATATATATATATATATATATATATGGCATTATTAAAAATGCAAAGCAATATATCAATTTTCTGACGATACTTGCCTCATAAATACAGATAATGATGCATTTAGGGCCACAAAAATCCACAAAGTGATATTGAAAATTTATCATCCAATCAATTAAAATTTTATATTGAAAAAACGCAATTCCGTAAAAGAAATAGCAAACAAAATTGAATTAATTGTTAACATTGTTCGAATTAAACAAAGTGATCACGTTATATATTTAGGTGTGGATATTGAAAAAGCTATAAAATTTGATAAATTTCTGATAAAAAAGTTACAAAAAATGGCTGCTGGCTTTAGATACTTATACCACCTCAGAAATTTAGGACCAGATTATTACGTTCAATTATTACATGATTTTGTTTATCGCAATTACTTTTAATTCAATTTTATTTATTAATTTTAATACAAGAAGCCGCTATTTATTATCAAAAACTTTTAATTGGTTTTTAATTGGTCACTAAAAACATTTACTTTTGCACGTAAGCATGACCATGTTATTGAATACAGATGAAGGTATAATATATTGTCCCCGCTACATCAAATACAATTCCATGCAGTGTCAGTTTTATTTAAGCATAAATATGGCCGAGAATCATATTCTTTCCTTGATAGTTACTTAAAAGTAAATCCACGATCGCATAAATTTATTTGCCACAGTATTTGTATTTCCTATCCTTGTTTTCATCAATATTTGGAATGATTTAGAAATGAGATTAGAGTAGAAAAAATTACAAAAATTTAGAAAAAAATTAAAAATTGTACAATCGGAGACACAAACATACTAAACGCATTTATTGATTTCTTACTCTGAGCTCACTACATATATGCACTCGATGCGGCCAGCGCTATGATAAAAAAACAAAAAGAAAACGCTCCTGAGGCTCTTATTTTATATTCACACCCACACATCGAAAAATCACTATCTCTACGCACAACGCCTGAAAAGAAAATCGTCATCACTTCACCAAATGTTTTTCAAAACCCACACACTTTTCCTTCCCAAGAATATCGTCTGCACCGCAAAAACAAACAAAATCAAACGTCAAGTCACCCGTAAAGAAGATGAATACAGGAACAACCACAGTCATCATAGGAAGCAGCAAAAACATTCGTACACGTCATCTTGAAGATCAAATCACAACCATTAATTAGTACCCAGAAATTAACACCGCAGCACTAACGCAAACGATCACTCAATACGAAACTACACACGTCGATACTGTGATGCTCAACACCGATCAAATTGATGTACTCAATTCCAATTTCCCTCAAAATTACACAACATCATCGCAGCACTTCGGAAGAAATTTACACCTCATCTACCTCTTCGAAATCACCCCTGATAATAGTCTCTCAAAGAATTTTGCAACTAAGCTCTGTAATGAAATAATAAGAAGCTTCTCTCAATATTGTCTTAGTGTCATTAGACTCTTTGACTAATTTCTTTTTTCTATCAATTCCGCTCTTCTCATTTATGATGACATCCACCTGTCCGACAAGGTCTCTCAGTCTTAACCCTGTCAAGTCTGGATAATCAATATGGCTCCTTCCATCAACCTACAATTACATATGTTAAAGCAGAATCTTACAACCCACCCTACACCATAACTTAATCCAATGAACAAGGTAAGATCTTGGAAAGCACTTTTTTATTTTCATTGCTCTTTTTAAAATACAAAATTATATTACTTATGCATATGAGACAACCTCCCATACGAGCAAAAACAAACTGCATTATCAACACTGCTATAAAATATCACCAAAATTTATAAGATGATAATTATAATAATAATATTTATTGATAAGCGTAATGAACATAGCAAGCGAAAAATGATCAATAAAATTTCAGAAATCTATTCGAGAAAAAGTCATAAGAAAATTTTATCGAATGCTTCCACTACCTAAGCTTTGGCATACTTAGATCTCGTTGGTAACATTTCCTTAAGTAAAATATCTTCCTGATAGAGCATTTAATTGTACATTTCTTCATCATTTTTGTTAATAATTGAAGCACTACCTTTGTAGTTATTAATCTTATAGCTTTCTTTTGAAGAATGTCAATGTTATTCATGTACAATTTTCGACAATTCCCCCAAACTATGATACAGTATGACAAAATAATAACAACTGGGGTCTGGTACAGTGCTTCAAGTTATTTTTTTTTGCAAAGCCTACTTTTTTAATTTAAGCAATACAAAAATTTCAAAGTTAATATTTTTCAAAATTGTGATGGTCCGTGCAGCAAATCGTAGGGTTTCATGATATGTTATTCCTAAAATTTTCACTGGAGTCATTTGTGAAACCATCAACTTCTATAACACTAACTGGACTAAAGAAAATTTTCATTTAGCCGCAGCATTTAGCCGATTTTAGTCAATTATTTAATAATTCCGCTCTTCTATTAGTGATTTGAAGAGCGGAATTAATAACTGACTGAGTGAAATTGGCCAAATTTTGCTGTTATTTATTCATTTGTTCCAGTCCAGTTAGTGTTTTAGAGGTTCATGATGAAACGGTGAACATTGGTTCGGGTTTGCAATTGGAGTGTCTTTAGAAATAAGTTAATTCAATAGATTTTTCATTGTTAATTGTAAAGTTATAAGCATCGATTTCATCTAGGATGGCTACACTGTTGTCATTGAAGCGATTAAAAGCAATTGCAACAGTAACATCATCTGCGTACTTAGCTAGAACTGCATTATGAAAAAAGCATGAGTTGATCGTAAGCTAAGTTAAATAACATCGGCCCCAGAATGGTGCCTTGTGTAGCCCTTGATGTTTTCTTCATTATTTTTTATCGTTTGTCATTAAATTCCACTGCAATATACATACATATATATATATATATATATATATATATATATATATATTCATTGTAAAAAACCAGAAATATTTTATGAAAACAAATTTCGAGTGTCTCCACTCATCGTCAGTACAAAATAACTAAAATAATATGGTGGTAAATTTAAATTTTATGATATTAAAATTGTAATTCATAGATCTTATCCGATATTTAGCCTTTGACTTAATTGTTTATTTAATAGATTCTCCTTAGTTTCTTTTATGAATATAGCTTCTGCAATTTCGGTACGTTTGGTTTTCATTAAAATAGTAAAATTCTTACTCTTATTTGCATGTTCATGGCAATATATATATCATCTTGTGTAGTTAATCATAAATATTGTCCTTCCAAATTTGTTTGATAAAGATTTGAAATGGAAACCGGTCGCATTTATGAAGCTCAGTAATTTAACACTTTCATATATATGTATTTATATCCAAATAGTATTTGGTATCACCTTGTGTCCACTATAGTAGCATAACTTATTTTCATGTGTGTTTCTTGTCTGTATTAATGTTACAATTTTGTTCACACATACACTGCAGTACGGTACGTGCATTCCAAATACATCTGGAATAAAGTCTTTGAAAGCTCATTAATAAAAGTTTACCAATTTGAAATTTTTGGTGAAAACTCCATCTAGAATACATAACAATCGATGTAATTTAGGTTAATTATATTTCCAAAGGCGAATTCTGAACGAAATGGTCATGCTTAAGCCAGACTGTCCAACTATCACGATTTCGTCGGGAGAATCCCGATTTTAAATGAGACATTCAGCATCCCGAAGCACACGCCGAGGGATAGGAGAAATTCTGATGTTTAAATAGTGAGCAAAGTTATTTTACATAGTGCATTTTCCTTAGTAAATACATAAATTCTTTTTCAAACACGTAGAATAGGTTTAATTTTCTATAAATATGGCTAGCATTCAAATAATATTAATGATTATAACATTAGTATAATATTCAATAAACAGCCTTGTTTCCGCCGGTGTCCTTTCATATAGAGAATCGAACTGAAGTAATGAATTAATCTGTCCATCCACAATATGTCCATTTTCATTAAATAATTTTCATTCAACTACGCATTAAATAGCGCTTGATTGAATATCAAGTTGTTCTGTTTCTTTCATTTTGGAAATTCCGAAGATTCGGACGGTCGGAAATCCCAAAGATGGATGGAAATAGCTTGGTCAGTATGCTTGAATTCTGTATTATTTCGCAATATATTTACATCGATTAGAAGGACATATTGGATGAAGATAAATCTACTGGACAATCTACAATAATTCCTGAGTATTTTGAAAAGAAATTTACTAAATTTAACTAGATAAAGTAAACTGGCTATATAGAAAATGTATATGCTAGCAACGTCATAATCATATTTAAATGCATACAACTAAAAATATCCTCACATTTTTATCTAATAATAGATTATTTACGCCATATGCAATATAAAAAAATAAAAAAACAATTAACATAAAAGATCATCAGTTAGTGTTAGGAAGGAGATTTAATAAAATTAGGCGTGAACTTCTGCGATTTTCTTATTAGGATGTGCTATAAATAGAAATTAATATATACAATTGGTAAATGTACTGTCCCCTCCCTTCCCATTTTATCAGTGATAATATGATATGATGGATCTCTGAGGTGCTTGTGAGAATCGATTGTAGATTGAACATCTATTCTAATGCTAATGACTTCTCTATGTATGACAAAACTGTGCTTAATTTATTTTGAAATCGAAATGACCATTCGTTACTTGTATTGCATTAGTTATTCAATTAACTCTTAAAATGCTTACAATTCTATTACGAAGACATTTTAAGACACTTACAGAGACTTTCTGATGTAATGGATCTGAGGATATCATGTTAATTTATGCAGGCGTGCGATGCATACAATTTCATTTTTATTTTAATTTATTACATTTCCCACTTGTCTACCTTTCCTCATGTTACGTTTATTTAAATGAAATGTAAATTTGCTTCCGAGTTGTGCATAAATTATCCGTTATTTCCTTTATTTTCTTGCTTTTCTCATCTCATTTGCATTTCCCACAATAATGCCTTCTGCTACTTTCCATCTTTGCAGAATATGAATTTTAACTAGTGATTCAAAAATCTAAAATGTCATTTTTGAAGCAAGTCTCTCCAAAAATAAAAGAGGTAAGTTTTTCAAATCAATTACCTTCTAAAATTTCTTAATGTCAAACGAAAATACAATATAAACTTCTTCATGTTATCATACATCGACAATTAGCATATGAACTTTAAAGTATATTTTGTACTCACGCTTTTAAGAATTAACTAAGGTCATTTTGTTGTTTTAAGAATATTATTAAAAATTAAATTAAAAATTTTTTATGATAAATATAAAGTTTTTCATAGGTGAAATAATCGCCTAGTTAGAAAATTCTTAAAAATAAAGTGTTCCAATATTTTTGAAAAATCATGAATATATTTATCATCCAACAGTAATTAACAAATGAACATTAAAGTAATTATAACTATATTTGAACTCATTCTTTTAAGTTTACATCTTTTGAGTTATATTAAAAATTAAATTCAAAATTTTTAAGATATATAATATTGTCATAAATTAAAAAAGCCTAATTTGAAAATGCTTAAAAAAAGAATATTCCAATATTATTGACATCTCATGTACTTAATGTAAGGATTTAATCCAACATATAAATCCATAGACATAAGTGAGAATGAATTTTTGGATTTTGCCTACAATTTTCAAATTCATTTCTGTGTAAAGGAAAATTGCATTATACTGATTTCAAATTTAGAAGAATTTATAACAATAATAATTTTCCATAATTATTTTAAGTTCTGACAAATATTTTTAGATATAAAATGTTTATACTAATGAAATGAATATTCAATTATTTGCAATTTTGGAACATTTTGTTAATAAAGGAAGTTATGATAGCCTATTTCTTTTTATCACTCAGTTAAATAAAAGCTGCATTTGAGTTATTCAAATACAATGAAACTAAAAAAATCTAACATCTTTCATTATTTCATCTATAGCCTAATTCGTACCAACAATGTTTTCTAAAGTTAAATGAACTATCCAAACTAGGACAATATTTTCAACCTGATTTCAATTATAGTGAGAATAAACCATCAATGTAAATAGTGACGTAATTAACTAATTTTAGAAATGGATTGACGTGTGTAAAGAGAATCTTACCCAATTTATCTACCCAATACAATTTTGTAAATTAAAACACAATGTTTCTCATGAGCTCAATGGCATTTGTTAAAATAAATTTATATATAAATTTAACGATTTTTTACTATAATACACAATATTTATACTGGAAAATTCTGAGTTAACATAGAGATAATAAATACTAAGGTTTCTATTAAACTATATTTACATCAATTTATACATAAAATATTTTATAATAATATCTTAATTAACAGTAACTAATAAATGGCTAAAAGACATACAATATATATATACTTGCTCATTTTTGTTTCCAAAGCACATGGTACCCATATAACATTTCAAATATAAATGAAATATTTGTAAATCAAGTATCTTGTTGAAAATTATTAATATACTCTAAATATTCTAGAATAATTTCAAAAAGCTTCATCTATTTAAACGCATTTGTTAATATAATGGGTTAAGTTGAAAGCAATAATACCAGATTAAGAATTGCATACATAAATATATATATATATATATATATATATATATATTTGCAAGGAGTACGTAAATTGCAAAATAACAGATTTGTAAGCCAATCATATATAGCCTACACTTAAATAACATTATTTCTAGCCTAATTGTTTCTGGCAAGTATTATTCCAAATTTGCATAATATTGCAAAATATTGCAATATGATATTCTAAGAATGCAAATTTAATTAAATTACTTATTATTTCCATAAAATAAGTTATTAAGGTATCCTCAAATAATTACTTGAATTTATAAAATAGGTAGGACATGTCCTGAAAAACCAGGACGTTTAGGAATACTATATATATATATATATATATATATATAGGGTATTCATTTATTCTGAACACATTAAAATTAATATAATTTTAACTATAATTTATTTTTGAATAAAATTTTCAAAATTGCACCATTAAATTTCCTAATCAATTTCGTCACTGTTTGAACTTCTTCCAGGAGGACGTGCATTGAATTCATGTAATATCCTTGATGTATGTATGAAAAAAATATAAAAGGTAATCATAAAGCCTACACTGAAAAATATCTAATAATCCTATGCCCGAACATTATGTACAACCTGTACTATATAATCTATATATATAT
>CABFPE010000301.1:941870-958283 GCA_900660155.1 Hofstenia miamia
TATATATATATATATATATATATATATATATCAAAATGTTTATATATATGTATATGAAATTTTTATGCCAATACCCTCTATTATAATATATATATATATATATATATATATATATCAAAATAACCCAAAAAATTCATTGTCTAATCCTCATTTTGCTTTTAGTTGCTATTTGTAACAGGATTTTGTTTTATATTTCACTAGAGATCCAAATCAAATACTTAAGTAAATGAATATCATAGTACGCAAGGTATGTGCGAAAATAACCACAAATAATTCTAAGCTGTCTATTCCGGACAATGTAAAACACCAATGTTTACATTGTCTAATATTTGTATGCCCTTGTATAATGAATTATTTAACATCTTTATCTTCAATGGAGTGTACTGATTGTTCAATTGAATGCTGATTGGAATTGGTCACTGTAGTTACAATCAACAAGCAGGATTGATTGCGAAAAATTGAGGTTTTTTATTAATTAATAAATAACAATTATTAGTTCTGCCACTTTTAAAAGGATTTGAAATCGGGATTAGGCAGATTGCTTGTAAATACAATAAATCCCGTATAATAGACGATTATAAATATAAAATACAAAGGATCAAGAGAATTAAATAAAGATTGATTGTATTTCAATATTTTGGAAACAGTGAAACTGATTTTAATTTATGTTGCTTAAAAATATTTTATTTCTGGAATAGACAAATTAGAGAATGGTGGCTTAAACGCAACTAATAAAACAAAGCTAAATATTCTTGTTAGGCAATTGTTATTTGTGATATTATTTACTATATTAAAAAATTATTAAAAATTTGTAATGATTGCAGCCACTATGAAAGTTTTTGAAAGTCCGGATTAGACAGGTTGCTTGTAAATATGATCAATCCCGCTTACTTAAGCAAAAAGTTTTGCTAAATGGAAAATAATAAATTATCAATACTATCATAAACTTAATATTTGCTAAGGTTTCACCTTAATTTTAGAATTAAATTAATCTAGATGAGAGAGCGTGGATGGCAATGAATAAAAAATATGAGCAAATCATTCATTTCAGATTAAATAAACTCATTTTTACTACAAATATATAATCTTAATTATGCAAATATTCGTAAACTAAGTGTGCAGAGAGCGAGACATAAATAAATAAATAAATATATATATATATATATATATATATATATATATATATATATATAATTCTCTTATGCCAGTAAATTCATCCAAAATTCTATGTATATGAAACCTCACATTATTGTTTAGATAAGCATTTCTGATAAATTTTCACAAGATAAAGTTTAAATTTTTCATGAATCTTAACCAATAACCAATTTCATTAAAAATTAATCTTAAGTCATCAACTTAAATTTGAAATTCTAAGATATTCTTTATATGTATAATTTCAATGTCAATGAACTCACATAGAATATCATTTTGTTTGTTTGGAAATAGCCTGTGCCAATAGGTAATAACTACCAAAGTGAATTACATACTGAAAACAGTGCCACTACTATTCTTGAATCAAACAGAATGTCCTTCTAAAATATGCATATAATAACTTGAGGGAACACTAACATTCAAGTTGATAACATTTTCATTGAATAACCCATAAGGCCATGTTATACTCATCAGTTAATCCAGGTTTGATACAGCTATAAAAAAGTGGATGGCTTAAGTGAAGATAATATCCTGATGGAGTACTATGTATTTAGTGGGGTTGTTCTCTTGCTTGCATAGGATTATCAAATATTTGCTTTGAATGAGGAGGTTTAGCCCCTCTTGTACTTGGCCATGCTGTAATTATTTTGTATTAAAAGCATTATTGTTGATCAATATTATTAACCACATTTCCACTATTGTTACCTTAATGTAATAAACTGATTTGTCCACATTTTTGAACAATTTTATCCAAACCTTTTAATAAATATTGAAAGGTTTTTACCTGAACACATCTAAGGGTTTGGGTTCACTCATACAATAATGAAAATATATGCTAAAACATATGTTTATGCATGACTTGCAAGTGAATAACAATTTTTTTCAATGAGAAATCTGATTTTTCTAAAAATATTTAAATTATTTCCATAGCTAGTGTTCAGATAATGAGGCAGTTTTGTTATTTTCTGAAGAAAATCTGTGTAAGTGCTGCCCAAGTTGCAATGTGTGCCAAGTCAGAGGTGGTTGGGTTGTAGGGGTTGGAACCTCTGGCTTCACACCAAGTCTTGACTAGACAACTCTTAATCTTTTAGTGTTTTCAGTTTTTTTGTATTTTCATTGGTTTGCATTTTTGCAAATCAATATTCAATGGATGGAATGCATTAAATGTTAGCAAAGTTTTTTCTAAATTTCCAATATGCATATTGAATATCATTCTACCTTGCTAAGATTGGGGTTTTTTCAGAAAGATTTCAAAGCTATTATTGAAAAGGAATTGGTATAAGATCACTTAAGGAGGTGCACATGATCAGTAATGAATTATGAACATAAAGGTAATATATAATACATAGTTCTTTGACATTTTGATTAGTTGTACATTTTGTTATGAGAGTATTAGTAGCATTGTTCATTCTATCAATTGAGCATTTAATTCTTATATCTTTGGGAATTGGAATACTAATATTTGGTTGGGCTCATACCTACAGTGTACACAATGATAATTATATTTATATTTCACTGCACATACTAATTAATGTGTACTACACCTACTTGAAATATATATATATATATATATATGATAGGTATTGAATATTTACGGAAATGCATTTAACAATGGTTTCAATTCATAATTTCCCAAAATTGCAAAAGATTTTACCACTGCTACTCTAGCACAACACTAATTTATGATCAAACATGCACAAGATTCACAGCAAAAGATATTAGAAAATTTGCAATATTTATTAAAAACATTCAACAGATACTCATAACAATTCAAGAGCATTATAACAGATCAAATTTGAAACTAAGTAATTCTGCTTATTCTTATTGCTGCTAAAGTTTATATGTGTTTTATATCACCTTACTTGAAGCATATATTTGCATTAATGGGATTTTAGTTGCATTCAATTTTAGTTCAATATAACTTCCATTGTTATCACCAAAACTGCACCATGAATACTGAATCACACACCCCACATACAAAGCATGAATGCATTGTAATTTGAATTTGGACAAATTATGCTACTTGTTACTTATAAACACAGCTTGGTAGTTTATATCAGTTTGATAAACAAAGTCAAACAGCTACCTGCTAACTGATTAGCTATATTTCTTAAATGGAATTGCATGAAGAGTTCCTCTATTTTGAAATTTCTTGCTCTTTAGTGCAACTGACTAGCAAAGAAAGCTGATTTGTCACCCTCATATGCTTAAAAGAGATAAAATAATTGTGTGCAAGCTATCAATCAACAATATTTCTTACTGTGCAATGCTTTTAATATGTTTAGTATAGGTTTCCTTTAATAATAGTGTGAGAAATTCAAAAGGAAATGAGGATCTTAAAATTTAACTCATTTTGTGTTTTTCTACTAATTGCAGAAATGAAGTGCTATGATTTTTCACATAATTATAAAAGTGTTAATAAATAATTTACAAGATGAACCATCTTATCTAGTAAAAAAAGGACTCAATTTTTGCTGAAAAGTTGTAATCTTAATCATCTAAGTTCAATTTTATCATTTAGAATTCTGAAAAAAATGGTTCTCTATTAGTTTCATTTTTGAAATCAGAGCTTCAAAAGCCATCCACATTGCCAATATATGAGAAGATTAAACTACTTTTGACATCAACAGAGGTAAATTTTAACATATTTGCTTAAACTTAATGTTTGGGATAGGGATGATTATTAAGGTGATGGGGGGATTTCACAAATTCAAAAAAATATATTAAAAGAAAAATATTAATATATTATATGTACATTCTGTAAATATTAGAACTGGTTTAAATAGGATAATGCCATATAACAGTATCTCTTAAGTTCTATGAACTTAAAAATATAATTCAGCTCAATAGAACATTTAATTAATTAAAATTTGAAAATTAATTCAGTCATGGGAATATATATATATATATATATATAAATATAGAGTCACTATGTACATTGAGGAATCGCTGTGTACACTTGAGACTCGCTGTGTACACCCACGAAAATTTTTTAAAATATTTTTACAGTATATTCTAAATTTTGGGGTTTTTAACACCTAAACAATTTCAATTTGTAAAATGTTGTTGCTGATGTGCATTCCTTTGCAATTAATACATAAATTAAGCATTGTTAAGAAAATAATAGCTAAAAAACTTAGAAAAAAATTTTATAAACTCTCTGTGTACCCTTATAAAATTTTGAAGTTGCATAAAATTAACAATATTTTGCAAATATATTGCATTGTGCTTCTTATTAACGATTCTGTTATTAAAAGTTTAAAAAAACAATTTTTAAAAGCATGGGGGGCCAGAGTCGCTGTGTACCTTTGAAATTACGACCCAGAGTCGCTCTGTACAGGCAACCAGTCATTTTCAAGGTACACAGCGACTCTATATTTATATATATATATATATATATATATATATATATATATATATATATATATCGCTGTGTACACTTGAGACTCGCTGTGTACACCCACGAAAATTTTTTAAAATATTTTTACAGTACATTCTAAATTTTGGGGTTTTTAACACCTAAACTATTTCAATTTGTAAAATGTTGTTGCTGATGTGCATTCCTTTGCAATTAATACATAAATTAAGCATTGTTAAGAAAATAATAGCTAAAAAACTTAGAAAAAAATTTTATAAACTCTCTGTGTACCCTTATAAAATTTTGAAGTTGCATAAAATTAACAATATTTTGCAAATATATTGCATTGTGCTTCTTATTAACGATTCTGTTATTAAAAGTTTAAAAAAACAATTTTTAAAAGCATGGGGGGCCAGAGTTGCTTTGTACCTTTGAAATTACGACCCAGAGTCGCTCTGTACAGGCAACCAGTCATTTTCAAGGTACACAGTGACTCTATATTTATATATATATATATATATATATATATGTAGTATGCTGCAAATACAAACTTGTGTTATTTTACAATGCATTGTTTGAAAATATTCTTCAATATTGAATAAATTAATTTCTATATCAAATTATTTCATTGTAAAACTATTAGGGAAACTAAAATGAATTCCATAATTGCAATTGCATTTACTATAAATTTTTATATTAAAAATATAATACAATGATTATTTCAAGATCACAGCATAAAGAAAATAACCCATTTGCGAAAATGCTGCTTTTTTGAACTTCCTAAAATTGAAGTAATAATTATGTAATTCAACTACTTTGAGGAATATAATTGAGTAGTTGAAGAATTACATCATTTATGATCAGACAAAACAAATTCTCTCCATTAGAATGGGATATTTATTCATTCAAATATTGTTTTCATTTTATGGCAATTATCAATTACTGTTTTTGTTTAATTTTAAATGTTCTATGTTATTAAATGCAATATAATTGTATACATTCCACAGATTTAATTCTCAAAGTTAGACTTGTATTCTGAACTCACATTGACATACAATTTAATGCTTGCCCTTTTTGAAATACAATGATAAATTTTCCATTAATCTAATTTATTTGTACCCAGATAACAATTTTGGTTGTTTTTATGCTGTTTATAGTTGTTTCATAATAGCTATTGAAATAAATAATCAGTGAGCAAATGCTTGGAAATAAAACTCACTTTGTTATTTTTATTACTAGATCCTTTTTATATAAAAGAAGGATTTGTGAAACCTTTTTGAAATTCTTAATCTGTGAAAATTATAATATTCCAGATAAGTGAATTTTCAAAATAATTTATTCATCAATATTTGGACAACTTGAAAATTACTGTTAGAAATAAAAGTTACATTTGAGCAGAAGATATTTTTCATGGATTAAGAAAGTACTATTTCAAAATTGTACTTACCCAGATAACAATTTAAGAGCTAAACAATGTTGTTTTGGGTTGTTATGTGTCAAAAACAATGCTGTTTTAATGTTGAAATGGTACCATTTCATTGGTCAAAACAACATTGCTTCAATAACGTCAAATTAGGTTGCTTTTTGGCTTTTTTATGAATGAAACAGCAATATTTTGAGCTCACAACAACATTGTTTTATGTTGTCATATGATTGTTTTAACCATTAAATTTATATGCAAAATAAAATTTTATATTGCTAAGCTGTTTAAACAAACACAAGCCCAGACCACTGTCAAGCATATGCAATACAGACATTTGTTAAAAATTTCAATGAATATCTTCTAAATAAATGATAACAATGAGCATAAAAATCTGCCAAATTTGACAAAATTTTAAAAATCTAAAATTAAGCACAATTTTGAAATAGTACTTTCTTAAGTTGTGAAAAATCTCTTCTGTTCAATTGTAACTTATTTTATTTAACATTCAATATCAAGGTGTTCAAATATTCATGAATAAATTATTTTGAAAATTCACTTATCTGGTATATTATAATTTTTCACAAATTAAAAATTTCAAAAAAGGTTTTGCAAATCCTTTTTATTATAAAAGGATCTAGTAATAAAATAACAAAATTTATTTGCAAGCATCTGCTCACTGATTATTTATTACTAAATTTGTTATTATGATGATAGAGGTTGCTGCAACAACCAAAATTATGAAACAACAATAAACAATTGAAAAACAACAAAAATTGTTATCTGGGTAGTTTTTTTTTAAATTTGGCAGATTTTTATGCTCATTGTTATCATATAAATACAAGACATTCATTAAAAAGTTTAACAAATGTTTGTATTGAATATGTTAGACAGCATCTGAAAGATAATAGTTTGGGCTTTAATGTCTTTGTTAAACCAGCAATGCCTGAACTTTGTAGCAACATAAAATGTTATTTTGCATATAAAATATTGCTAAAACAATCATGTGACAACATAAAACAATGTTGTTACAGCCTTAAAATATTCCTTTTTTATTCATAAAATCAACCAAAAAGCAACCTAATGTGATGTTGTTTAAGCAAAAAAAATTAATTTTTCCAAAATACTTGTTAGTGTAATAATAAAGAACTTTCTATTCTATGGAATGCACAGTCTAACCTGTACTTCATTAGATTGAATTTAGACTTATTGCTTACAAAGTTTTTGAATACTTGGTAATTTCAAGAAAGTCATACTTTAATAAATTTGCAAAACTTAATTGAAAAAGGTCGGAAAAGAAATCATTAATTCAAACATTATCAAAGATGCACTTGAAAATATTTTAAACAATCAACTATTGTAAACTTCAGTTTCTGCATTCATTGAAAATGCAGAGTTTTTTTAAGTCTACACAAAAGCATTCACTTATGTGCCTATTTATAACAGTTGCCAAATATAACTTTTATTTGAAAGCAAGAGCTAAATCAATAAGCATCAATTTGAAATCAAATTCTTGACATTCTACAGTTGGAAGCAAATGTTGTATGTTAATATCAGATTTTCATTAAATTGGAATATTGGCCTTAACATAGTTGCAGCACTAAATTTACAAGAGTAAGAATTATATTTTAAGGTGGAATTTCTAATTCTTCGAAAATGAAATTTTTTGACTAAATTGTTTGAATAAATATATTTTTAAAAATTAGTTAGTGAAGTGAACTAATTTTAAATTCTTGTATTGTCATTTAGCCATAGTCTGAAATAATAATTTATATAGGACAACGCTGGAATAGAATTTTTGAATTAATATAATTATGCAATGGTTTGTAATTGTGCTAGAGAGAAGATTAAATTAGCCGCCTATAAGTTGAATTTTTCAGGGAATAATGGTGTTAATAGATCTGTAAGATTTTTCGTTTATATTGTGATTTCCTAGTTTTTATTTATTGCTTGATATAAATGTTTTCTCTAATGATTACGCTTGGGTTATTATGGCTTGACACAAGAAGTAATAATGTTTGAACAATTTTTCGCGTTTAATGCAAATGAAACTCGCAGGGCATTATTTCATTATTTCAGTCTTTATTCTAAGTTGATGCTCTTCCTTTAAATATTGCCTTGTATTACTTTTTAGTCTACAAGAATATCTTTGTAGTTATATTTGATAACTAATAGTGCTTTGAGAAATGTAGGAGTTTGAATTTTTAGAATAATCTTTATACGTATCAGGATTCTCAATATATTGAAAAATCTAATGTTGATATTGAAAAAACTCGTTATTGAAAAATTAGAAATTTATAGAGCTATTATTGTCTGTAAAACAAATAATATCTGAAAAACGTTTATTAGATAATATAACAATAACAAAACAGTAGGATACATCATTAAAGAATATGTAGAAACCAGTTTTTCAACCAATAAATAGGCCTATGAATTATTACCGCAATGCGTTAAGGCAATATCAGGAATGCAGGAGACCAAACAATTTTAGCAAACGTAAATTTCTCGCTTCCGCAAAAAACCAGTGTTACATTCCATTTATCGAACAGCGATAAGATAGAGTATGGTAATACAGAGGTTATAGTGCGACATCAATGAGTATAAATAACGCCATATGACAAACCCGGCATATTATTTCTATACAATAGAGGCTCGTCGTGTTTACATAATGTTCCAAATTTTTGCAAAATTTAGTTAATTTATTCGATTCTACAAATCAGGATTTTTCGCCGTCCTCAAATGTTTGCTTGAGAATGCAAGAAAAATACATAAACAAGTTCTGCTAAGTCGGCTGGAAACCCATTAATTTCAACATTGTTAGCAGATCTTATCTGCTTTTATGCAACTTATATGCATATGATTAAGTAAAGGCATACTGTTTGAGTAGAATGCACAAATTTTCATGAGGAGCATTCCAGTTTTAAACTATCGTACATGCGATCTCATCCCACCAATACTCAATTTACATGCATAAAAATATCTCGGATATAATACGTATTCCATACCTCAACAATATGCCAGAATCATACTATACAAACCGGCCTTCTAGTCTTGACCCCAATATGTGTGCACATGCACCACACACACGCAGCGTTTTCATCACTCAACGCCAAGATGAACATGGAAACTGAATTTGATCTATTTTTTGATGACTTTTTAATATATTTTTTTCTATTTAAGTTTAGTATTTATATCTCGAGTATTTAAGCTTCGGAAAAGTCATCTAAATTCACATTTTACGGTATATACGGTGTCCTCATTATATTCTGTAACAGCAGCAAATATTTCTTTCTATATCATTTGGTTGAGGGAGCAAATAGCATTGGAAAATTCAATCGCATCACACACATTTATTTTAGAATTACACATCGTTGGCCTTGAGCAAAAGTGGAACAAGTGCAAAATTTCAGTTTTGATATATACATATTTTTGTGTTTAACGAATCCATTGTTTTGCTGTTTTGAGTTCACATGTTACACTTTTGCACAAGATAACTCTCTCTGTTATGCGTAAAAACCCAAACGAGAGTTCTAGAAACAAAGTAAGACATGAAAATTGATTAACGAGCCAAAAAAGTAAAAAACATGAAAGTTTTGCTCTACGCCCACGACATGTAGTTTTAAGTTAATCGTCAATTCGATTTTTGTAAATATACGTTAGTCACATGAACATAAACAACTTTCTCTTATGGATTATATTTACGAAAAATTTGGGGCTGTTTGCATGCGATCTTTATTTTAATATCTTTTGAAGAATATTTTTTATAATTCTGCTTATTTATTTGATTTTCATTATTGCTAATGTTACACTAATTGCTTAATATTTCTCTATAAGATGCAGCTTACACTTTCATGAATTTGCAATTATTGCCTAATTTTTCTATATTATTACATTTACCAGGTTAAGACAAATTGATCACTTTTGTTATAAAATTTAATTTCTTTGTTGGTTATCGTTAACATTATTTTGTTAATTTTACTAGCTTTTACTGTGTTAGAAATAAGTATAACCCCGTAATATGTTATTTACTTTTTTAATTGTAAAATGATTTTCTATGGAAATTTTGTTAGATGATATGAAAATATATATATGTACTTAGTTTCATTTTCTGCATCAAAATAGATATTAGCAAATATAATTTTTAAACATTAGCTTTCAATACTTGCATAAACTTATTTTTCTCTAAAACAATTAGAGTGTTCGAATTTATACCTAAAAACGGCATTTATTTTATGAAGAGTTAGGCTAAAATATTCAGTTTTAAACGACTTTTCGATAGATTGCAGTTATGTATTGCTAAAGAGTAACACTCCTGTACATCATTAATAAGTGGTAATTTAGTACATTGCTTAGCAGTTTAATTTTACTTCAATAGAAATTTATTTCGCTTTTCAAAGAAACATAAACTGCAGCATTTTGGAGTTTATTTAACTTTTATTTGCAAATTTAACATCCTGTCGATTTCCTTTGTTCATCTTTTATCAATTACACTTCGCATGCTGAAATTTTGTAATTTATTAATGCTATTTAGTAGAGGGTAAAGGTGATTGAAGTTTTTTGGAAATTTATTTAGGCATTAACATTTGTGTAAATATAGATTTTAAAGTCATTGTTAAAAATCTATTTTTGTTAAAAAACCGTTTTTATGAAAATTTAAAGAAACTGATCCAATATTTAATTTTCATATCATTTATATTAGGGTTAAATTCATTTTTAATAGAAAAAGTTGTTTCAATAGAAGTTTAAAGTTCTACGATGTCTCATACTTATTTCTACCACTGTATTGTTATGATGGACTAACAATTTTTGTTTTATTTAGCTTGAGATTTTGATTCAAACGGATAGTGATCCAAGTGAAGTAGATCGCGCTCGACAGCAAGCGACAGAGATGTTGCTAGCTGCTCAGCAAGACATTATCCAAGGACTCCAAGACGAACTCACCAAAGCTCGTTCATCAGATGAGGCTAGTTTGAAATTGTCTTTTTATAACCCAATGTACTCAATTGAAATTATGATACATACTTTTAAAAATGTAAATTAATGTTGAAAGCGTTTTTTCATTCTGGAATATACTCTTTGAACGTAGTCATACTGTTTACTGCAAATATTTTCTACCCAATAATTATCGGCAAAATATATTAAATTTCTAGAATTTATATTCTAACTATTTTATTGAGAAATGCGAATCGTTTTTATCACATTAATTTTTTTCCTATTCTCAGAAGTTAAATTGACTATGAACCTAGAAATAATAAGGCAGATTTTATGAGAAATAGAGACACTTTTATGTAATAGTGACTTTGTCCTATTTTTTAGTTTATAAATCATATTAATGTAAGTGAGACAAATATTTGCACTTTATAGGTTCAATTATAAGTAACTAAAAAATTCGCTCTTCAAAATAGTGTAAGTTGTTACCATAGACAGTTCCAATCCTTTAGTCATTCCAAAAAATTTGAATTTCGTATTGATTTATATTCAACAATTTAATTTTGGTTGGAAATGTTCTAGCTTCGAATTTTTCAATGGTACTCATTGTTTTAACCTCTTTCCATGTGCTTTTTGTTTTTTCTTTATAACTAAAATTAGTGATGAGTGCCATTCATATTTTTCGCTTACTTGAAAGTTGGACTTTACAAAACGATTTCTTTAGTGGGCTGCACAATTTATTTGAATTTAAATTTTCAAAAAAAGCTTTATTGCATTAACATTCAAAACTTTGTTCACAGCATTGTTTTAGATTTACTTATAAACTTCAAAACCAATATATTCTAATTTTAAATACAATGCTTCCTGAACCATTAATTAATTCAGGGAATCTGATTGTACTTGGAATGTTAAATGATTGTAGCATGGTCAATTGGTAATGTTTTATTAGGTTATTATTTTCTGTTTTTCGAGTTATTTTGAAATTTGTTTTCTTGTAGGGTATGAAATTGTCATATTTAGGAATTTTTTGTATTAATATCTATTAGTTAAGAATTTTCTAAATAATGACTCTTTTTTATGTCTAAAGTCTCCATTTTTAGACTTCAATTGCGATCCTGTTACTGATTAGTTTGGGTTTGAGTTCAAGTTTTCCTCGAATATTAAATCTCAATGTTATGATTTTTCTTGATTTGAAATTCTCTAGTGTGAAACTATTTTGACAATCTTGCATTTTCTAGTACTGCAGTAACTGGATACAATTGTAAATTAAGGTGTTTAGAGTACTTAGTAACTATTTTAGCACTCCGATACTTTTGATAAATGTGATGAAAGTGAAAGGCCCGCTATCATTGCTGCTCATGGTACTTCAGTAAGTATTTTTATTGTAATCGAAATAAATTCACTTTCTTTTAGGGTGATATGAATATCCCTGTTAAGGAGATCGTCGATTTGGAAGACAAATTGAAAAATTCCAACTTACCTCTCAGTGTTCATCCATTTGTTGTACTACATCCTAGTGCAACGCAAGCAAAACCTCAATTAGTTCAGGTTTTTAGTTCTCTTCTTATTAATACTATTGATTTTGCACAATTTTTATTATACGTTATCGTACAAGCGTCATAAAAAATTTGAAATTTTGTCAATATGATACTTATATTTTGTTTGATTCATTTTGAATCGGCTGTATTCCGTGCTGCACGAGCCGTGTTTATGCTCCAAATGTTTTCTCTATCATTCTACTCATGTGCTTTAATTTATTGCTTTATTAAACAGAAACAATTCGTTTAATACAAGATATTCTTTGTTGTAATTTCTGTGGCCTGTGTTTCATTTCTTATACCTTTACTGCATGAGAGCTATTACATCAAATTTTTAATCGGAAGAACTGAACCACTTTACGCAGGCAAGTCGGGAGCACTGTTTGGAAGATCTTTATCTGCTTAGTTGTGTGTAAACTTTGATTAACTTGTGATACCATGTCAGTAGTTCTTCTCATGGGCTTCTAGAATAAACAACTAGACGACAATCGCTTGATTTTGAGTGCGAAAAAAACGGCCAATGCTATTAAATTGACATAAATTCAGCAATCAATAATTATCAAGAAATATTTAAAATTAAATCGAAAAAGCTACAAACATCAAAATGTATCCGCTTTTTTACAATTCATTTTCTTAAATTTATTTAGAAAATTTTTTACGGTTTTTACACATGCAATTAAATGTTTGTATAATTGATCTTTCAAATTGCCAAAAACCTCTAAATATATATTTAGAGCGTTCTTGTAAAATACGATTTATGATCATTGCAGGCCCTTCTCTTCAAATAATCTGGTGCCAGTATCAGATAGTCCAAAATCGCTCGAAAATCCTGCTAGTTTTGATGTGTAGTAATTGAGATACAGAAGCTCGCTTCGCGGGACAGCTCCGCTCGCAAGTTTTATTTAGACAAAGAGTCTGACCCACCCAGAATCCATTCGTGTATAATTAGGTATTCTATGAAGATATATATAATTGTGAGTAACTCTTGCAAACACGTTGAGGACGAAATGATAGTCTGAGGGTCGCTTTAACCCTCCGCGATTTCTTAAATCTAAAAGTAAGGTTACATCACATTCAGAGAGGATATTGGGAAATACTGCCTCATTTGTTAAGGATTTTATGCATTCACAACAAGTTGTTTTCGATGCTAAACATTTTGCTATGTAACCAACAACATAATAACAAATGATGGCATCCAAAAGCATAGATTTATCTATTGAATTGACTATGTTATTTACAAAATCTTCATTTAATTTTGAATTTCCTTTCACATGAGTCATTGAAAGGCTTTTGAAATTAATTACTTGAATGCTTAGTAAGGGAAATAGTTCCTTTTAATAATTTGCTTCATACCCACTAAGTAATTGCCTCCTGATGACGAGCGATACCAAGAAAATCTATGCTCTAGGCCATCAGATGAAATCAAGCCAGAAAGTACAAAATCGAATGCTCATTAATCTAGCAAATGTTGTTAAATTAACTAAACTTTCAGATGTTAAGCGTACCGCTAGAAGAGTTTCATATGTTAATCCAATCCCATTTCATACAGCTTCTCAGTTATTTAGCCAGCGAACACGAAGTATTTCCTTTATGACAACCCTTATAAATACTCTTGATATTGACAATCGCCCACCATTTATTAATTAATTTAATAGAGTCTATATTTCCAGTTATGTTTTTTTAACATTGTATAGCTCCAAACGAGATATATTACTTTCGCAAAACATTGATGGGCCATGCTTCATAGACTTTGAAGTGGTTTCTTTAATTCGAAAAAGTAGAGATCGCTATATTCTGAAAAATTGAGACCGATTGCTCTCCATTAATGAATGAAGGATAAATAACTGTTCGAACTCTTTGAAAAATATTAAATATATTTTTCAAACAATGAAATGTACAAAAGATAGATTTTAGATTGATTACTTCCAATAGATTTAAGATGCCCGTTACAAAAATATTTTCAAAAACGCTCGGTTTATGATGATTGTTTGCACATATGCAGTTAATATGAAAACCACCTTCTTGTAAAATGTCAAATTTTTTGATAAAATTTTCGCTGTTCACCGCTGACCTGAAACCATTCGAACAACATCTCGGTATCTCCCAGACAAGGATGATATCATAAAGTCAAAATAGTTTGAGCAACTGTACCATCATCACAAATTCCATAGCACCCCCATTAGAATATTGATATTGTCTCTGGCAATAAACTTCATTAAAATGATTAAAGAATGTTTTTCTAAGTGCGTCAAATTCGAGCAGTCTTTAAATGTTAAATTGCATCAATCTTCCTAGCAAAAAAGTTAGATTATCAAAATTAGATACTGTAGGCAGTGTTAACACTAGATTTTCAGTAAAAATTTATATGCTGCTGGGCTTTTTGATAAAACCATATGTAATAAAATTCAACCAATTCTGAAGAATGTCTTCGTTGTTTGGGTTTCGAACAAAATAAGTTCAATTGTTCAGCAAAACATAAACACTCTTTGCTTATCTTCATCAGATATTAAAGATTGATAGTGAGAAATTGAGTTAAATACCTCATTTTTTTGCTAAATCCTGGACGTTTTCCTAATCTTTTAAAAATGGAAGAATATTTATAACGTCACTGACTAGAGTTGTGTGGATAACAAACAATATTTCTTTGATGTTTCGGTACTTTGGCAAATGTGAATTTGGAAGATTCTTCATCTTCGGTTATTACTAAAAAAAACTTTTAACATCTCACTTTAATCATTATTAAATTCTAATTCTATGATAGCTAATTTATCTTGATCATTGTATGAATAGAAGCAAAAGCAAGGCGCTACAAATAGAATTTTCTAGTTCAATAAATCATAGTAACTTGATTTACTTCTGTATTTATGTAAACAATACATAATACATAAAAGCTCATTGTGAGATAAAAACGAAGTCAGTGATGGGCATTCCATATAAGAGAGGTATACGAGTCTCAGTTCACTTACCCGACCTCAGCCGTCTCAAAGAAACCAAAATACTCATGAATTGAAAAAATAAGTTCGAAATGTAGCATTTTCTCCATATTATCATAACTGGTAATTACCCGACATAGCCTTCTCTCTGAGTGTAGCAGATACGCCTGAAATTCAAATTATTATGCTATAATCCGGTCCGATACCCGACAAAGGGTCAAGTAGGGTGGATTACCTTGATTATTAAACTCTGAAAAAGGCTTACTAATGTTTCATAATTCTATTAGCACTAAGTAGAAATTGTTCTAGAAAACAAGATGTAGCCAGTAATCATATTCTCTAAGGGCAAATTTGGTTCTGCCATAGATTTCTTATGAAAAAGATGTGACCATTCTAATTTCTTTAGGTTTGCCATGATAATATCAGGTGTGTGACAGAAGATAACAATGTTGTGAAATAACGTCAATGTTGTTCTTTCATTATAAAAAATGAAAGTATACTTGTTTAGGCACCACCAAATACAGCTGTAGTTAAGCTGAAGGTTATGAAGATTTGCATTATTGTGATATTGTACGTGTATCAGGCTATTTCTTGGAGCATCCGATGATTCAATTGGTTTTTTCCACTATTGGATACTTCAATAAACTACGACAAATCATTGGTTATCTCTCACCCTTGGCTGTGACGCAGCTTCAAGTATTATTTAAAGCGAATATGACCAGAAGCAAAAGCCGGGAGACACTAGGCCTATAGCCTGATTTTAGTTCATGCAAGAAGCAAGAGAGCATAGGCAATTGAAAAGTAGAAAAGATTACTATGACATAGTTTTCAGGCAGAAAGGATACAAACTGTAGGCAAACGTGTAATCAGAAGGTTAAGTCAAAAGTGTGTATTATCAGCTATAGCGTGTTTAATATTAAACTTTTATTTCATTACGAAACAATTTTATGTAGAAAAATTGTTGCTGCATTTTTTTTCTGTTATTCACTTTTTTTCAAATAAACTGAAGCAAACTAAAAAACGAGAAATTTGACTCAAGATAGAATTAAATCAATCCAAAAAAAAGAAGAAAGGTAGAAATTT
>CABFPE010000301.1:969831-984441 GCA_900660155.1 Hofstenia miamia
TTTTATATATATATATATATATATATATATATATTAAACAGAAATGGGCCACAAACAGAAACACTTTTGTTAATGTTTTTCATATCTGAAAGTCTGTTATTATATTTAACCATTTGTTGTCTACTACCAATGAAACTATCAAGCCAATTAATGATGTGCGGATTTCAATGTGTTATATTTTTTATCGTTTCAAGTAAAATGTAATGATTTACATTGTCAAAGGATTTGTTCATATCAAGGCTGATTAATCTTACATAATCATAATTTCCATTTTTATATGAAAAGGTATACTGATTATTCCACAACCTGCAATTGGATAAAATGCTAACTTGGATTCTTCTTACTACGAAGCATGATCCTCTGCATTCGTGGAACTAGACGACACCATGCAGTTTCGAGGCTTGGAGTTAAGCATCACTTAGCTAGAGCCAGCCATTACCTGAAGTGACAACAATCATTTTGATTTGATTTAGATTTATGGATAATGGTATTTTCCTTTCTTTAAATTGAAAAACAGGATGTAATATCATTTGTTAGTTGAATTATAAAAGTATTAACTAATTTAAAACCGAATGGTGAATAGATGACAGACATCAAACCAACTTGTGAAAAGGCATGCGAATTTATTAATTTCATCATAACAATGAACAACATTTTGCTAATTTAATATTGTGATTGTTTTAAAATCTTTGTAATGGTGATTTTGTAAATCTCTCTTTTGTTTTTTGATTTATTTGTAATATAATATTTCTACTGTACACTTGAACAAGTTCACTAATGGATGTTTCATCATCTCACAATGTCCAAAGTTCCTAATTAGCTTAAAGGAAATTCAATGTTTACAGTCATTTCTAAACAGCTGCTTTTATTATGCAAATATATCATTTACTAATCTAACTTAGGCCTAAGAATATTAACTTTCTAGAACAATATTAGAAATATATGTAAATAACTTGGCTTGTAAAATCAACATTACAAAATATAATATTTAAAATAAATGACAATTGTTGGAAAAAATATGCAGAGAACATATTCAGATTGCAAGAAGCCCAATGGGCAGAAACCATAAAAGACATCCTGCAGAATACTTTGATAGCAATTGCTGAACATTCTCCTAAAGTGTCCACTGATAGAGGTATGAAAGATATACCAGCAGCTGAACATTATTCCACATATTTAGTAAGCTTCTGGTTGTCTGAGACTTCTAGAGCATGACAAATATTAGTAACTACAAGAGAAACAATCAAAAGCTGCTATACTGGGAGGAGACAAATTTGAGATCAAAAAAGAGTTCTGCTTAACATGCTATAAAAGAGAACACATAGATATTTATGCCTTTGATTTGAGGCCATGTGTAAAGGTATTTTAGACAAACACTGATGTGTTACAGAGTAGATATAATCCTCAATTGAAAAGTTCTGCTTACATAATTTTGTACTGGCAACATATGATCTCAAGAATGCAGTATGATAAATTGTTGATGCTAGTGGAATCCAAGACCTTTGAAATGTTTAAGAGATGCTGCTGAAACTGCTATAATATATATAATTTTAAAAGACTGATAAACTGCTGAATTCTTCAAGTTCAGCTGTAAAAGTTGAGGGATTAGAAGTTCTTAAACAAAAAAGTTTTTTTTAGGTAGTGAAGCACAGTGTCTCAAAAGATGTAATTCTAACTGTTGGTCTTCAAGTAATTTTATGTAATTTATAATCTCAGTGGATTTTGAAACAAGCTCTGAAAAGAACTCTTGCACAAATTTTATACACTTGGAGATAGGAGCTCTGAGGGGGTGATAGGACCATTCTTTCAAGTGTTGATTGTCTTGGGCAAAACACTGAAATCACAATTAGAATTAGGTGACCATACTTTGCTTTTGGGTAAACTAACTTCCAAGACTACTTTTTTCATAGCTAACACTGCATACACAAATACTTTACACAACCAGAGAACCATAATTTAAATACCAGGTGTTGCATGCTATTTCAGGAAATATATCTTTGATAGCAGAAACAATAGGGTGAATAGCCAAAGCAAGCAAATTTTCTTGGTTTTAAATAATAATAATAATAATAACTAGAAAAGCACCCAGAGAGTGCAAACCTCTGCCACACAGCTTGTGTCCCCTGGATCAGCACCAAAATTTAATGGATTCATCCTTGGGGAGAGACACACCTCTGGTAAAAGTTTGAGGTTAATCCATCGATTATTTTTTCTGTAAAGTTGCTAACAGAAAAACAGACAAACAAACCAACACTACCAAAAACATAACCTCCTTAGCAGAGGTAATAATAATAATGAATGAAATTATTTAGTTGCTGAAGGCAAACTCTTCAAAAATATAAAAACAAGTCAAGTTTTATGGTGATGAGGACAGTCAAAGCCGATAAAGCAAGGGGCAGATGGAAGAGTAGGTGAAGTTAGAAAGGCTCAGCAAAGAGAAAAGACATTAAAGATTTCATGAAGCTCAGCAGTGGGGAAAAGAAATCAATGAATGTTGGAGGGCTGAGAGTAAAAATGTAATTACCAGCAATGCAAGCATGATTGCAAAATGAGTGAGGGGTGTGATGATTCTTGAGATGACAAATGGAGAACGTGACAACATCAAAAGGAGCAAGGTTCAATTTGAGAGTGAGCAAGCAATTGAACAGACCAAGATCACAGGCATGGAAGTAAAGTGACAGAAGGAGAGTGGAGAATTTGAGAGAGCATCTTTGTATGGTAAGGGAGAGATCCATTTGAAAGCATGCTTCTGGAAACATTCCATTGAGTGGAATAAGGAATGAGAAGGCCACCAACAGGGAGAACCATAGAGAAGAATGGCAAAAGGAATGAACTTGAACAAATAGAGTTTCATAGAATCCGTGGAATTGCTGGAAACGTGGAAAAGGGCAAAGTGATATATGACCAGACCAATTGGGCAAAAGAACTATCAGATTTGAAAATCACAGTGTCATCAATATATGGTAGACATGATGAGTTGAGGACAGATTGGGGAGAACAGCAAACACAAAACCTTGAGGAGCACCACTAAAGACAAGAGCAGGAGAAGAAATAGACAAGTTTATTTTGACACACTGATGACTGGAATAGTTCAATGAAATCAGCATCAAAGCCAAATAAACTTAATTTGTCAATAAGAATAGGATGAGGGGCCCAATCAAAATACATTTCTAAATTTCTTTTAAAGTCTTTAATAATTTTTTCTGCCTCATGTTGAGGTGATAATTCATTCCATAGATCCATACAAAATTTGTACAGGGTTCTTCATCATTTTTTTCTTAAATTTAAGTTTTCTACAAGAATTTGTTCTCAAATGTATCCTAGTTTGTATATTATCTCTTTCCTTCAATTTAAAAAATGTTTCTAGACAGCTTAGCTTTTGAAAGTATTCTAATGAAAACAAATAATTATCTCCTCTGATTGTAATTTGCTTTCTTCTTTCACAGATGATGCTGATACTGCAATTAAAAATTCTTTTTTAGTTTGATTTTCATTCATTTATTGAGAGTTGTTAATGAGCAAGTTAAATATAATTAATGAGACAACACATAGGAATTTATTAGAGCAATTTTTCAATTAATAGGTATAAATCTTTGAAGTTTAAATAGTGTCCTGTTTCCTTGTATCATTTTCTGCAGTATTTTCGTGATATCAGTTTCAAATTTTAGTTTTTCAATCAGTATTGAACTTTGGTCACTTATATGATTTTATCATTTATTTTTAAACTCTTTTTTCATTCTTGTTCAGCAGTATTTAATGCCATAAATGTGTTATTGTCAACACTTAACTTCATTTTATGTTCTTAAGTATAATATTGCATTTTCTAATTCATCAAAATAGTTGGTTGAATACATTTTCTGTTTTGATTAAAATTGATGTCATTAACATAAAGGTTCAATGGTCTGTGCCTAATAACGGTATTCCTTTATTAATTAAAAGTTTATGAGATATTTCATTGTTTACTTTTACATATTGTTGCTTATTAGTTTAATGTGAAGTTAATAGCGTAGCTGTATATTCATTAAAGCTGTATATATATACTTTAACTTTTTATTAGTATTTCATGATCTATTTAATTAAATGCTTTAGATAGGTGTAATGATGAGATGAAAGCACTATCTCATTTATCTATATGGTTTCTCCAATCGTCTATTTCATAAATTAATGCATATTTGTAGACATATTATATCTGAACGCAAATTTTAGTCTTATTATTCAATATCTACGAATACTGAGATAACTAATCAACTACAACACATTTACAATTGTGCCTGCTGAACTGCTTTTCCTTCACTTGGTCTTATTTAGTTGAAAAACATCGTGAGTTTTGCATAAACTTATTTAATTACCCTTCAACATCCTTACATTTTAATACAAATGAGTGAACTTGCATTCATTACTACAGCATAGTCACAAGAACTAAGTAATACCATACATCATTCATTCCGCCAATAGTTCATCAATATAACAGTAATCTTTACTTAAAGAAAACTATAGTGTAATTTATCATTTTTATTTAAAACTATTTGTTTGCTTTTGTACAATATACATTTTTTAATGAATTACACTTCAACATTCTTACCTTTTAATACAAATGAGCAAACTGGCACTCATTACTCGCACGCATACTCACAAGAACTGAACAATACTGTAGATCATTAATCCCTTCAATGTTTTATGAAATTAACAGCAACATACCTACTTAAGAAATATTATATTTTAATCTATCATTTTGGTTATACCTGTTTGTTTTTCTATGAAATATATTTTTCCCACTGGCAATGCTCATTTCTGCCGAGGAAATATAAGTTTCTCTTTCTCTCTCTCTCTCTCTCTCTCTCAAGATAGAAGGCGTTGACAAAAGTAAAGTAGTTTCACAGGTGCTAAAAGTAGCAATGAGATAAATAACCACAAATAGATAATTTTTGATATGAACTTAAATTTGAGATTAGGGTGATAGCAAATTTTTCTTAGCCTATAACAATTTACGCAACACAACATTTATTAAAATTTAAAAAGTTTTGTAGCTGTTGTATTTGATCGTGTGCAGTGATAAGATAAGATAAGAGAATCTTTATTCAGATAAATGTTAACAATTAAATAACTGATAATTTATCTAAATAGCCTCATTAAATTTACAAAGCACATATATAAAATTTATATAAATTACAAAAAAAATCTTCCAGGCTATGGATAAATTGCTATAGTAGTATTTTAGCAATGAGCTATAGCATTGTCATTGTTATAAAATGTGTATCCTAGCCATGATTTACCAGAAATGTAATTTTCTTAGAGGAACATTTATAAATTTTTTTAAAGGACATAAATTTTTCAATTTTTTTAATTTTTTTAGGTAGCGAATTTCAGGTTCGAATACAGAATGAATGATTTCTTCAAATCAATGTTCTTATACTTAACACGAGTAAAAAGTTTTGATATTGAATTTAGTTTATGAGTGAATCCCGGTATTTTAATCATATTTTTGTATATATTTATATATATATGTATATATATATATCAAAAACCACTGCGGAAACATCGTAATTACTTTTATTGGGCTGTAAAATACACAATTCTGTTTTATAGTTTCATTAATATTCAACTTAGACTACTGTTAGACTACATGATTGGTAGCAAGAAAAGTTATAAAATCACGTCGCTAATTATCCCGGTGGTTAGACGTGTGATTTTACCAAAATGTGACAGATCACGCGTGAGCAATCACATAGTCTAACAGTAGCCTTATGCATACAACAATATTTAGAAAATTTGTTACAATTCAATTCTATAGATTTCACGGCTTTGTGCATTGTTGTATTATCATGTAAATGCATGTGTTATCGACATGTCATTTACATAAATAGTACAAAAGAAGTGGATCTAGAGTCGTACCTTGAGGCACCCCATTGTAGACTGGTAACCATTCCAAAAAATCGTTTACTTTAATTCTCTGGAATCTTTGATTGAGATAACTAGTCATCAATTGCTTACTACTAAATGAAAATCCTAATTGAGATAGTTTTTAATTAGTACGTTATGATTAATAGAATCAAAAGTCTTTGAGAGATCTAAATAGCTATAGCTACAGATTTATTAGAATCGCGTGATGCTCTCCATTTTTCAGTAGCATCAGTTGAGACATTTTTGCGAAATGCAAATCGCGTGTTTGATAATAAATTATGCTCATTTAAATGTTCCGTTATTTGAATATGTAACAATCTTTAGAATATTTTGGAGAATTAATTGAGATTGGCCGATAATTAGTGGCAAATGGTAGATCGTTTTTCTTAAAATTAGGAGTACTGTGAACAAATTTTAAATAATTCGGAAAGTAATTAAATTTTATGCATTCACTAAATATAAAGTTTAAGGGATTTACAATGATATTTGCAGTGGTTTAAAGCCTATGAGAGAATGCTTGAGGGACCGCTTGATTTGTTAGTTTTAAGCTTATTGATTGCCTTACTAATTTCACAACTGGTTGAGAAACAAAAACAAATAATTTGTTTTCCAACAACTAAGGTTAATCAATGAAGCACAAAATACTATTTTTAAAATCTAAAGAACCGTTTAACACTATATTTATATATATTTTATGCACAGAGGATTTAAAAAATTTTTTCGTCTCCCGTGCGTTTTGAGAGCAGAAATAACGCCACCCGGTCTACCGCCATCCGCCAAGAATTTTAGTTTCCCGTACGTAGCAAACCGCCCTCGATTATCCGCCACTATGTCCAAAAACGACCCTTAGTGACCAGGGATGCGTAAAAAATAATTTATTAGAAAATAATTGCAATAAATATTAATAAAATAATATATTTTAAAATATAAATAATATATTTTCATGATGAAATTGTTTTTATATCGTTATCGTTTCAGTTATGGCAATGAAATTTGCAATCGTGAAATCAATGCAATATGCATCAATGCCACGAAGATATTTCAGGCGACAGATTAGTCGCTTGGTTGATTTTCTCGATGATGAGAAAGACATAAAAACGCAATATTGCTTACCAATGCAATACGATTTACCCAATGAAGCTTGGGTAGACATTACACCTACAATGATGTCCCATTGGTGGCAACATCCTGGAATTTGTACCGTGGAATCAGATGTTGCGGAAACTGATCTTTTTGCCCGATTGTGATTGTTGAAGATCCAGCAAACGAGCCGGACTTTGATGCCTTCTGTAACATTGACAAGGCGGTTTTCCTACGGAAGAAAAAATTGTTCTACAATTTAGTCAACCTAATCTGCATGAAGATAGCGACGATGATATTGACGTGAGTGAGGTTGCTCAACCCGAGCCAACATGATCAGAAGCTGGACAATCATATGACTTGCATATGCGGTTTCTTGAAAGTTCTAAAAAACGTCAGTAAAAGACCTTTCTAAACCCTAGAAGTCTTCAGAACATTCTCGTGAAGGAAGATAGCGCCTATCGTCAATCGAGCATTATGGATTTCTTTTCACCCTAGGCATGCTGTTTCAAACATTATCCTGTACCGTACATATTTCAACAATGATTACATTTTGTATTCTTCTTGTATTTTTTTTTGAAATTAATTCGATTATCGCCAACCCGGTTTAGCGCCAAAATTTGGTCATGTCCCAAGAATGGCAGATTACTGAGGGTACACTCTATTTTATCACTTCATTTGAGTTTGATTAAAGCTGATTATATATTGCTACATCGATAGCCTAAGTTTGTTGCACCTGGAATTTTCTTAGAATTTTTTAGGTTATATGTGTATAGAGTATACTGGCATAGTTGAAAGACTCAACACTTGAGTATGTATTAATTAAGTTTTCCCGTTGGATGGAAGTTCTTGAGAAACTAAGTAAATTGTTTTAATCGATATAGACATTTTTCAAATAATATGATTTAGTTTTCAAAATTTAGATGCAAGTAAAAAGTTATTTTAAGTTATTTAAACGACACAACTTGTATTTTATGAATGCCGTTCAAACTAAGTTCATATTGCAAAGTACCATTAGATTTAGTATTTGATTTAACAAGGCAGAATTGTGTTTTTAAGTGATTCAAATTAGATAGAGAAGCCCAATTTTTTCGATAGCTTGAATAGCTTTTTTGGAAGATTTATTAGAAATAAATAATGTTGTATCATCTGCATATTGTATAACGTCACATTTTTTAAATCTGAAAAATCATTTATGTAAATATTAAATATTAAGGAGCTCAAATTGTTCTCCCTGGTACTCGATTTTGATTCAAACCTAATTTAAATATGATTAATTAAGCTTAACTTTTTGGATACCCATTATACACAAAACTAGAAATGAGAACAATACTGTGTGTAGAAAAACCTCGAAAATTAACTTTTTGTAGTAAGATACTATGATCAATGTAATCGAGTGTTGTGGAGAGGTTATCCAAGCAATTGCTGAGTATTCATTATCCTCTATAGATTTGTTCAATTTTTCAGTAGTTTGTATTAAAGTGGCACTTTACAAAAGCCATATTGTTATGGAGTAAAGATCATGTTTGCAAAGATGCTAATTAATTTGATTAAAAAGAATTCATTCAAATGCTTTGCTGACTGGAGAAGTTATTGAAATGGGTCAATAATTTAAGCAATATTCGGGATCGTCTTTTTAAAATAGTGGCGTTATATTTGCCAATTGTATTCATCTGGAAAAATGAAATGTCTTGTACATGCATTCAACATCTAAGATATTGGTTTAGCTATTAAATCGCATGTGAGTTTTATTAATCTAGTTGGTATTAGAGACGGTTCGTGGCTTTGTTTTTTAAACATTGTATCGATTGTAGCATTTCATATTTGGTTGCAAAACGAAAGTAGAAAGAAGATGGATTTGTGTAAGTTTTATTCAAAAAAATTTACATTCATACCGTTGTAGTTTCCTACATTTAGAAATACTTCATTGAAAGCATTGCAGATTTATTTTTTTTTGCAATCGATGTATCTTTTTCAGATTTCATGTTTTTTCTATTAAATAAATTGTTATAGTAAATTCCCATTTATTTTTAGGAAGAAAGAATTTGAAACTGAGAAAGTCAATAATTATTACTTAGATTCCCAATGGCAACAGTCCATAAGTTTCGTGCAATTTTATAGGCGTTAGGATTTTCCATTGTTTACTTCTTCCATTTCTGTTCTTTTTGTTCAATTAAATCAATGCATTTAAAATTAAAAAATGAGACTGAACACCTATTTTTTCACGCTTTGTGGAAACGTATTGAGACGTTTTAGAGGAAAACTATAAAAATAAAAGACAACGAGAATTTTGTGAACTGTAAAATGGTCAAACAAAAAAGTTAATTAATTAAACTGGTACTTCGTAATTATTTGAAAACACTTACCAAACAAATTGTTTTGCTTTGCAAAGTTTCTACTTGATTTCTGCGGAATAGAAACGTTGAAACAGCTTGAAAACGCCTTTGCGACATCGCAAATTTCTCGATCAATTTATTTTCGAAAGCTGAAAAAAATTCGCCAAGGAGAATCTCTCAAAAGAAGAAAAGGAAGTTGACGCCTTCGAAAAATTATTGGAAAATTCATTCAGAAAACAGTCGCAATTGCTCTCAAAAATCCCTATATTTCTGGGAAAAAAAATGCAAACCGACTTCAAACTGAAGCCGACATCTCTGTGCATGAAACCACAGTTCAGAGAACACTGAAAAAAGTGGAGTTACAAAAATTGGCAGAAAATATCGACTTCTGATTACAAAAGAACATCAAGAAGAAAGATTATATTTCGTGAAAGAATGGAAAGACTACACTTTTAAAGATGTTTGGATAACTGATGAGTGCGTATTTCAACTGCACAGAAACAAAGTACAAGTGTGGTCGTCAAAGAAATTTCCAAGTCCAACAAAAGCGGTTCCAAAGTTCGACCAAAAAATTATGGTTTGGGGAGCACTTTCCTATCGTGGGTTTTATTTGAAAATTTTAGACGGAAAAGCCACAATCGACAGTCAAAGATATTGCCAAATTATAGTTGAATTTATGCCTTATGCTGATGCTTTATATGATGAATGGATACTCCAACAGGACGGAGCAACCCCGCACACGTCAGCAAGGACAAAAAATTGATTTTCTGAAAATAATATCCAGTTTTTGCAATGGCCACCAAGTTCTGCTGATCTTTCTCCAATCGAAAACGTGTGGCAGATATTGAAAAATGACGTTGAGAAGAAAAATCCGAAAAATATATCCGATTTAAAAGAAAAAATTCAAGAAAGTCAACACATTTTGACATCTGAAATGAAGTCCAATTTAATGAAATCAGTTTCAGTTCGTTTGAATGAAGTTATTTCTACAGGAGGAAAACAAATTAGACTTTGATGCTTTTTACTTATAGTGTTTTAATTTATCTTTAAAATCGTACCTTTCTTAAGTTGTTACGTTCAGTAGTTCAAAAGTAATATGCCTTTTTTCTAGTCTCATTTTTTTTGCAGCCAACTATATAGTAATAAAACATCATTAACAAGAATATTGAATAATATTAGTTTCATAACAAATTCTTGATGAACTTCACTATTAGTTTTATTAATTTGAAAATAATATTAAAACACTAAATAAATAATAATGTATTAAAACAAAGCTAAATACACAGTGGTTTCCAAAAATGATTTTGAAGTTGTATCCATGCATATGAGATTTACTTTATCAATTAAAAGGTGCAAGTACTATGCTAGTTATACATGGTGTTCCAAGTTGCTAATAGTTAGGTTATTTCGTATATTCTTTTTTTATAACATCCAAGCAATTTCAGTAAAAGGATTCGTAATCATTGTTTCAAAAAGAAAAAAACAGAAATCTTTTACACAATATATATATATATATTTCCAACCAATTTCGATTTATAAATCATCGTCAGCGTACAGATGCGGGGATTTAATTTACAATTACTCCATTAAATGATGTTGAAATATAGATACACTTAAAATTTGTTCAGTAAATTCATTGTACTTTGTTGACTATTTAATAGCATGTTCTTGGATGCATTTTTTATGAATAGGGCTTCAGCTAATTTGGTGTTCTTTGTTCTTAGTAATATTTCAAAATTTGCTTCGTTTTCTTGGTGTTCATGCAAATATATTTCACTTTTTAAATGCCCTTTAAGATGTTCTTTGATTCCAGTTTCAAAATGTCGCTTGGTTTCTCCGATGTAAAAATGGTTACAATTTTCACATTGATATTTATACACAATGGAAGAAACCAACAATTTGTTTTTAAGATCTTTGTTTCTAAAAAAATTCTGATAGTTTTTTTTGATGTTAGTATTGGTACGATCTTGGTCACTTTAAAATAATGAATATTTCAAAATTATTTCATTTTTGTGACCCTAACATAATTACATTTGCTTCGAAGCAAATTAGAGAGCCTTACAAATGAACAAGTACGAGTAGACCATAAACTCGCAATGAGTTTTAAAACTTTGGTTAACAAACAAATATTTACTAAAAGTTAGAGACATGAAGGAAACAAATACATATTGGTATTGGTATTCAATGTCCACTACGTCAAGTCATCTGATTGGCCGCCATTATTTTGAAGGACGGCATTCAACTTTCAACCTGAGAATAAGATTTTCAACTGCATCTATCATCTGATGATTATTTACATTTTGAATAGATAATTGGATCGTTTCTTTAGAGCAGACTGAGGCATACCAACTTCTATAGAAACTATTTTGGATTATGCAATTCCAAGTGAATAAGCAGACTGAAGAGCCAGTGTTGCTTCAACAACTTTTTGAACATCTTCTTACACTCGAGGACGACCACTTCTGAGCAAATCTGTGACATTTTCGTTTTAGGAGAAGTTTAACAGATACTTCACGACAAACATTTTACAATTCGTAGTAACTTTATGGCCTCTACCTGTACAATAAATTTTGAAATTATTGCATCTCCAAATAAAAACCTTAGTGCTAAAAAGTTTTGATATTGCATATTCTGCACTTTCAATGTACATAAAACAATTGATTTTGAAATATAGAAATGATTGTATATAATTAATGGGCTCATTATATTTGAATGTAGTCTTTACAATTACAAAAAAAACAAAATGTTTAAAAAAAGCATTCCTTGCTGAAAACATAGAAGTTAATTTACAGCATATAAATACATTTTTAACAATTCCTCATATATATGTATATATATATATATATATATATATATATATATTTGAATATATTGTGACATCCATTGAGCTATTTCGCATGCTTTGCTTTTCGTTTTAGTTGACATATACTTTTGTTTCCTCTTGCTTTAGCTAGTGAGTGGTTTGTTTTAGTTAATTACTGTATTTAGTTCTGTCTTAAGTGTTTGTATTTAATGCCCTGTTTAGTGTTAGACAGGTGCTATTTCTTCTTACATTTCTACTTTTAGTACAACATTCTACAAAAGTGAATTATGTTTTTTACAAATTTGTGTAAATTCTATAATGATATCTAAGAAAGTTCAATCATAAAAAACATGTATTACAAAAATTTCTTTGCCTAACTATAATGTATATCTGATTTATTCTGAGCATCTTTAAGAATAACAGAATTTTGTAAGTGAAATACCAGATTAAACAATATTTGTACAAATAATACGCAAATTTATGGAATACGAAATATTACTGATTTATGAATTATCCAAGAATCTTAATAAATTATTGTTTCCTATATGATAAATGCGAAACACATCAAACATATCTCGATCAACTTTATCAGATTATTTGTTCTATGCTAAACAGATAAGAAATTGAATTTCATTTAATGAAGAAGTACAATAAAATATTATTAATCAAGAGACTGACACTACTTCATATACTGTCAAAATACTTTCAATTTGTATTAAATGATATCTTTTTAATCTATTATAAATATATTTCATACATTCATTAGTTAAAAATGATCATAGTATNGATATATGTTTATATATATATATATATATATATATATATATGGCGAAATTATTAGAATAAGTCATTTTTGTTTCCTACTTTTAACTGATTATTTTTTTGTTGTTTATTTCAATTATTGCTTTAGCTTTGTTTATTTTATTTGTACATATCTGTATATATTAGATTTGTAAATATGTGTGTATATATTATGTACACTATTTGTATATATGTATTGTAAATAATATTTACAGACTGTAAGCATAGAGAATTTACAAGGATAAACAGAATAAATAAGCTACTTACGTTATATATATATATATATATATTCAAAAATATCAAAATAATTACTTTCAAAGCATGACTTTATCAATTGATAAAAATTTTATAATGCTCTAATAAATTTTCCTCTTAAAAGCCTTAAATTTAAAAGGTTATATTAGACTAAAGAAAGATTGGAGCATCAACTTCCTTAAAATTATTAGAAATGCGCTGATGCATGACTACATTCAGATGAAAATTTGTGATAACATTTTGATAAAATATCTGCTTCGATGGCTCTTAAAAGAAATTCAATGACAAATTTCTTACATGTGCATCTGATTAAAATTAATTAGAGGACATTGTGGGAATTCAAAAAGCATTCATTTCAATCATTGCTTTGCCATGAAAATTTTGCATGCAAACGATTTTCAATTAGACTTTAATTAGATATATTTACTCTATAATCTCATACATACACCAATTATTGCAGTTTCTATAGTCTTTCCTTTCCCATCAGTAAACCTATTCTGTACTACCTTACCTCTTGCTTTATGGATTGATATTCTCTTTGTAAACACTTTATTCTCAAATCTTCTTTCTCATGATGGTTTTTTACTTCCTTTCTTCACAATGTCTGCATTCTTCAGCATCTCTCATCGACCTGCATACACTAACCTATTTAACTCTATGATCCTCTTGGTTCCATTTTGTTATTGCTTTGGTAGGATCTGCTGTATCTACTCTAAATTGCTTCTTATGATTCGTCTTGTAATTGGCAACCATTTCTTTCCTCGAATTCACTTGTTTTGTCTGCTCCAACTCTCTTTTTCTATTACTTTCATCTAACTGCAGCAATCTTACTTAACTTACTAATGCCTGTTCAGTTAAGTCAGGTATTTTTAAGAATTTTTCCATTTATCAAACATCCTTTTCGCATAACCTTCTTCTTCTGCATGGATCCCGTCCTGCCAATTCCTAGCACTCTCTCATAATCTAAGGCTGCTGGGGACGTTGTTCTTTAATGACTTGACACCAGTGCTGTTTTTCTGACTATTTCTTAGTGTGTTTAATACATCGTGTGCTAAGATCATCCAGTATATATCAATGGTCATAGTTGATTAACCTCAGCTTACCAAATTGTGTCTTTATACTCATGGAGTCTGGAGTGCTTTCCTCAGGATTCTAGCTTTTCTTTAACAGTACTGCCTTCAGCACTACCATCTCTTCCTACAAACGAGATTGCTACACTAGAAAGGCAAAACAAGCATTTGAATTTAAAATGCAGTTGGGTAACTATTTTACAATAGTAGCAAGTGTAAAAAAACACATCTAAATCATGCCTAATTCACCTCGTTTTATGGTATGTACCTAAAAACCAACACTACATGTACATGTATGCATATATTTGATTTTGATCAATTTAAATATTTTTAGCTTGTATATATATATATATATATATATATA